>VSDK01019230.1:113230-133448 GCA_009767595.1 Symbiodinium kawagutii | reverse complement strand
AACAAACAAACAAACAAACAAACAAACAAACAAACAAACAAACAAACAAACAAACAAACAAACAAACAAACAAACAAACAAACAAACAAACACACAAGCAAACAAGCACCCAAAGATACAAACAACAAATTATACAAGCACATAAACCACGTCACATGAATTACGGGATACCACACTACATGTCAGACTACAATGCATTGCGTTGTGTTACATGAAGTTTAAGTTAATTATATCATTATATTGCATTGCACCGCACTACTCCCATTGCTTCAAAACCTACCACCTACAAGGTGGGCCCCCCAACCACGTATAAGTTGGGTTATAACCCATGTAACTGGTAGTTAACCCCACTTAGATTAATTAGTTATAAACCAATTTAGTTCAGTGGCTGGGAGCCCACCTTGTACACCTTCTGATCCTTTGGCACCACAGGCAGCCGGACACAGTTCTTCGTCGATCTGCAGGCACTCTCGGTGAGACGTGGCAAGCCACGACTGCGCCATATGGCCATGGTTGGTAGCCATGGGCAGGCTATCTCCACAGGTGCACCATGGGGCATCTAGACTTGATCCTTCAGTTTCATGGCAAGGCTTCTGGCCTCCCAAGGCCGCTGTGAGCTACAGCTGACTTAAACCAAAGATGAAGACTGACGATCATCACTTCGTTTGGATGCCGGCCCCCTTGGCTTTGTGGCTTCAGCGCCAGCGACCACCTCTTCCATCCTTCGTCACCATCGAACAGCTGGTAGTTTTTGGTTTGTAGACCATCGCAAAAACATCAGTACTCCGGGGAGTCAAAATCCATTTACTGTTTTGCGATCATCACAAAATTCTTCGTTACAGTACTGAAACATCCTAAGTACTCCGGTAAAAATGATAAAACCACCTACAAATCACGTGTGATCCATCATGTTGCGACCTTCCTTGGTTGGCATCATGAAGCCTCTAGCGCCATTCAGCATCCAGCCATGCACTACTGGGGGCTGGCGACCGCGCCCGCGGAGACCGCTAGCAATGCCCAGCCCGTTGATCCAAGGCAATAGCTGACAAACAGCAGAAATGGACGTAGGGAATCAGCAGCAAATGCCAAGCTGAATCGGTCCAAACACCTGAGGAACTGGGTCCATGTTGGTCAACCAAGTCGAAGGCTGGTAGATGAACGTCCGAAGAAAGACTAGTAGATCCAATAATAAGGGGATGTGAACAGCTGGGGTACGGGGTATTTACCAACCAAAAAGAGTGAGGGACTCCACTTTTTTTAGCATTGTTTTGTTTCTTGATTTCCATGTTTTTTTGTTTCATTGTACAGCGCGAAATCCAAGCATGATCACTTATGTTCGTTGTGGTCAATCCATACATTCACCACACCAAAACCACAATTGACCACTACAATTCAAGACCATGAAGCACCACATTATGGTCCGGCTGTTGTGGTTATGGTGCCTTCGTTGCTTTCCGCAGCGGTTCATAACTGTATAGCGACTCAGTCTGCTGGCTAACAAGTCACCAAGCATCAACCCTCACCGGTTGCGGGTGAAAAACAAAGGGTGCAGTTGCAAGCTGGGCCCCGAAAACACCATAGCACCATTTATAAGCAGGTTTGTATTGGTTTGTAAAATTGTATAACACGGTTCGGACGAGTGAACGCCTGAATCTCAACAAGTTCACAAAACATCTATTAACTGTCCAAGAGTCAACAAACTATACAAGGTGGGCCCCCAACCACTTATAAGTTGGGTTATAGCCCATATAACTGGTCGTTAACCCCGCTTAGATTAGTTTTAAACCACCTTACAAGTGGTTGGGGGCCCACCTTGTAGTTGATCAGCCATAACGACCAGCTTCTTAATCAAGGTCGACTGGCATTCGAACAGCCTCAATGGTGCTTCGTCTGCACTCCCAGGCACCCAAGGGGTCACATTGGAAAAGCCCAAAGCCAGCCAAAATGGCGAATGCTGCTGGCAACAGATTGGGATCAACGTGATCACGATGGAAAATCATGGGCAGCAAGCCATAGAAAATGCCTCAGAGCGCGGAATGCTGGTCCCGTAGTGTTGGTAACTCCTGGAACTGCCAGTGATGGTCGTGAAAATTTCTATCTCCAAATGGTTTCTTAACCAAACCAGGGTGTGCCAGCAGTTGGCGATCGAATGATTCGGGCTCATGAGCGTCCATGACCCTTGGATTCCTGGTCCCCATAGTGGTGGTGCTTGCACCCCATGGTCTAGTCCTACTGGCACGAGACTGCATGCCTTAGCATCAAGCAATGGCAAATCCCTACCCGAACCTTTGAGAGTGGTTGGTTGGTCCAAATAGAGTATGTGTTCCTAGTGCGGGTGATAGTAAACATAAGCAGTTCGTGAAATCGTAAATTGCAATACGTCTTATTATCTAATCTGTATTCATTGACTAATTCCCTGCACAAATCATATTTATATTATACATTTCGAAGTATGCATCATTATTGTGCATAAAAACTCAACGGTTTGATGTTGGACCTTTGATGCGATTCAGTGTCATCCTCCACATTGATTCCTTGACTCACTATTCTTAACCATTATCAACCATCAAATTAACAAGTATAACAACTATCAACCATAAAAATCACAGTTGTCAACCATGAATCCACAATTGTTGACCGTTATCAAACATGGAAAGAAACATTATCATCCAGTATTAATCATCACTAGCATGTTAAAAACTACCAACTAGTTAGATCCACCATTATTGGTCCTTATTGACGTCTTCGATTAACCCTTTATTAACCACTTGAAACCACCAAGCAGATTATTGATTCGCTTTAACCGAAAAGCTGATCCGGATGAGCAATTTCTTTGCCATGGCATGGCATTCATTGTGGGAACCATAGAACTAGGACTGAGAATCATGGTGAAATACCCAAGAATAATGATGACATACTCGAACATGACACATATTGATTGCTTCAACTATAGAATCATCAGCGGGTCATATTGTCCACCCAAAGTGGTGGTTCATCAAAATAGGGGCACCCGCAAATCACCGACTAAAATCCAACATGTACAGTGACAACCCATCCATTTTTGGGGTCCCCCATGAATTGAGAACCCCCCCCAAGTATGCTAAGGATGGAGATCCTCAAACACCTCAGATCTATTGAAATCTACCGTCATTAACCTGTGTTGCTCACCTGAGCCACCACCACGTAGCCACCACCATCCCCCGGTTCCCTTCCCCCGGGAAATCCCACAGCAAGGCTCCGACCGCCACCAGGCCCGTAGCCAGACTTTCGGAGTTGCGGAAGCGCGGAGCCGCGAACCACATCAGAAAGACCGTCAGCAAGGACAGGAACACCTGGGGGGAGACCACCTTGAGACCGCCTGGAGACCACCTGGAGACCACCTGGAGACCACCTGGGAAGTCGTTGGGAGTCATTGTCATTGTTGGTTACATAAATGTTCACAGTAATAAGTTGGTCTCGCCTGATTTCTCAATTTTATATGGTGAGAATGGTTGATTTCTCAATTTTCTATGGTGATAATTGTTGACAACGAGTGATAACAAGGATATAATGCCACCTGAGTGAAGATAACATCTCTCCAATTCATCTCTTGTCGGTGAAAGTTGTGCAAACCATTCTGACAGAAGCGTCTTGCTGTTGGTGAAAGTTGATGCCGTTGAAGTGGTGTTTTTTTGAGCTTTGCGGCTATCATTTGTTAGTTGAAATGATCTTGGTACTGACATGAGCACTTGCAAAAAAGCTGATTGTAGATGATATTTGTTTTTTTTCGAATACATCAATGAATATACCAACCAGGCAACCAACCAACCAACCAGTCAAGCGGTCAACCAGGCTTGAATGAATCAACTCGGAATTGTTTCAGCTTTGTCAAAGTCAGGGCGCCAACTATCCACCATACAAGCAACAGTGAGTTATGTGAATTGATTTCCATCCTGGTAAACTGACTGGTGGCTTGACTTTATAGAGGTTACAACTCCACTAATCATGGTTAGTAACAGGGGATAATAAGCAGCAAGAATGGTTAGACAAGTACGAAATGTGAAGTGATGATTGAAGATGGACGTCATGATGACGAACAAATGCATTCCCTGCCATCTGCAGAATCAATGATAGTAGACCCCTCATTCTTATAAAAAAGTAGTTGGTGATTCATGACCTGAAACATTATTGCTTTAATAGTATGGATCTTTTGTGTCCCCCGCAATCGTCCCAAGTGGTCGTCAGCTTGAATAGGAAGGCTCCACTGGGGTAGCGTGCTACATGACACACGCCCCCGCCCCCATGTATTTGCTGGAATCCCGGCTTCTTCCAGCTAGAAACAAACAAAACAAAGAACCATTTGATAGTCCCAAGCTGTATTCCTCGCCGTTGGCGCCTCCCCAACCCCGGTTGGGTCCAGTCTTCCTGTTCAAAGCTTGTATTGAATCAGATGTTGAACAGTTTCCAATGCTTGTTGATCATCGTTCTACCGGTTGGCACGTATTACCATCGTATCTACTTGGTGCTTTCAACAACTCTAAAAAATAAGCCCGTTAATCAGCTTTTAATGTATGCAGAATGAAACCATAATTATACCTGTATTTCACTACAAATAATTTACTTATATATATATATATATGCCAAGAGGCCTTTCTTTGATCCACTTTTATTTCTGATAACGTCTTGCAACTCTAACTTTGTTGCCAGAAGTTGCTCTTGGCTTCCCCTTGGCCAAATCTGATGCGACTATTGCTAACAACATGTTAGCCTACCATCTTGCATCTGCTAGCGCAGCTGTTTGGGTTTGAATTGCGCAGGCAATTCACTCTTTGGTCTTTGGCTTCACGCAAACTCAATCCAAGCTTTGTAAGAAAAGATCGGCACTGGTCTCTGCTCGCGCAGTTTTGTGGCTTGGCACCGCTGTGGTACTGGACAACTGGACAATGCGCTTACCGTAGCTTACCTAGCTTCTTGCCTCTGCAAGGAGCAATTGTCTGGGATGGGATTGGTTGGGCAATTCACTTGTTTTTAATGTTTGACTTCACGCAAATTCAATCCAGGCTTTGCAAGGAAAGAGCGGCACTGGTCTCTGCGCACACAATTTTGTGGGTTTGTTGCGTCGTTGTGGTGCTGGACAACGCGCTTACCTAGCTTCTTGCCTCCGCAACGAGAAGCCGTTTGGGATGGGATTGGGCTGTCATAATCCTCGCAAATACCCTTTGTTTGACTCATATTTTCAGCATCGACAAAAGGGTCAGAAGATCAGATGTATGTTTTGTATACGCGTGTCCAAGGTGATGGGCGCACTCCCATATGTGCACCCAAAAGCTACCCATACCACCCCTGACAACCAAGCTGGGTAAACAGCTGTGCCTAATTCAGGGTGTTCGGGCAGACAATAGACCTGGCCCGTCTGGCCATGGTCCATTGGCACGCAGAAAACCCCGAAGTTCAAGGCCGATGCAGGTTCGGCCTAGTGGCGCGAGCAGCTATGACCTTCTGCGGTTGGTGGTTGACCCCAGCACTGAGTACTGGCGGGCAGTTAGAACCATGGTTAATTGTCCTGGTTAATTGTGGCTCCTTGTTGTCAATACTGGTTCCATCGACACAGCTACATGTGTAGGCAATTTATCTCAAGAGTGAAAAAGCGCTGTTCCCCAGAATCGGGCTATGAGCCCAAGATAGCTTTTCACTGCGCGACCTTTCGCTATGCTGAGCAGATCACATGGTGGACCTGAGAATCTGCAGGTGAACGCATGTCTTCACGGGCCTGAATCTCCGACAGGAGCCGGCGCAAAGGGGACTCAGGCACAGCAGGAACGGCAGGAACAGAAGGCACTGCGAGCCTTAGCATGTGCACCATGACCGTTCGCAAGATACACAAACACAAATACATTGATTTACAGACATATCTGGGGCGCAGTTAACATAGTCAAATAGGGCGTTGGCATTTTTTCCAAAAATCATTTCAGGCTTGAAGATTATGATAATTTTGCTGAAGCATGCCTAGTTATAGATATAAATGTTTCCCTGGTTTACAAGAGCTGAGATATCCCATGATGTTGTCTAAAAGTGACCATGATGATGATGATGACGATGATGATGATGATGATGATGATGGTGCGGATGATGATGATGATGATGATGATGATGATGATGATGATGATGATGATGACGATGACGATGATGATGATGATGATGATGATGATGATGATGGCGCTGATGATGATGATGCTGATGATGACGATGACGACAATGATGATGATGATGATGGTGATGATGATGATGATGACGACAATGATGATGATGATGGTGATGATGATGGTGACGATACTAACGGTTAATGCATGGCCAGCTTTAGGGGATGGTATCCAAGAATTATTATGGGATACAACGGTCATCATTGATGATGGTAGTGACCCACACACCCTCTTACTAATTGACCAACCAGCCAACCAACCAGCCGGAAGCCTCAGCGGGGCCTCATGGAGCATCATTACACAATCATTGATTGAATCATCAACCAAGATTATGAGCACAGCGCATTAGCTATTTTGCAGCGCCAGCAACCATCGTTGACCATATTTTTTTTGCTATCGACCACTCATTATCCACCATCAATCCTCATCAAAGAACTAAACCATCATAAAAAATCCTACATCAGGCATCAAAATCGATTTTGATAAACATTAGTTCGGTTGGTGAACAAACCACTACGTTAGAAATGCGATAATTCAAATAAAACAAGAAGCTGGCCCAACCCCCACTTGACTATTTGACTATCTTAACTACGGGCCAAATATGTTCCTATATATATATATTTCAAAATTCAAAAATATGTAAAAAAAGATACAGATACATATACAGATACATATGTATATATGTATGTATACTGTAAATATCAAAAAACTCAATATTATATAAAAACAATCATTTACATAAAGAGAAATATATATATATATACATATATATCAATCAAAAAAAAGAAAGAAAGAAAGAAAGAAATAACAAAAAAATATTTAAAAAATGAAACAAAAATGAATAAATAAAAAATAAAGAAATGAAATAAAATAACAAAAAAAACAAATAAAGAAATATATCAAAAATAGATTTACTTGTCTATATGCGAGGTCCGAGACGAGCAGCGCGGAGCCCGGCCGCAGGAAGGCAAAAAGAAGGCAAAAAGAAGCCCTGGCAAGTCCTGGGGGGAAGATGGTGGTGGATGGGACCTGATTTGATGTTGGGAGATGGGAAGATGGAGATTGAGTGGGAAAGGGAAGTGAATATCACCCTTTTGGGAAAGCAGCCGATCCCAAATCCCAACCTTGACTTTCCTGTTGGTTCAGGGTGTTCACCCCAGGGCACCCTAGGGAAAATGAAGGTATAGATCTCCAATGAACTGTGGGGACCAGGTCTTCAAGCAAGAATGGTTGTTTGTCTTCAAGGTGACCAGAATGATGCGCGCCACTACCCACGACATCAAATCATGAAGAGGTATTGCGCTGAAATGTCATCTGATATTTGAGGGAATTGTTGGTAAGCAGGCAACCCCAAAGTGTCTCAAAGTGCTGCATGCCCTACGATGGTCGCCTTTGGATGCCTTTGGATGGTTGGTGCAGAATCTATGTTGTAGTCAAGCCAACCGGGAGATACAGCTCCCAAGTCCATTTGGGGCGTTGATGACTGCTAGTTTGGTTGTGGGACCGTCTGCTTCGGGGATCTTCAGAGCTATCCAGCGGCAGCAATTTGCTGGAGAATCCAGAGTTGTCCAGCTTCCAGCGCCGGTGGTTGTGCCAAAGCTATGGTTGACTTGCAGGCTAACGACAATTGATCATTCCGGTGGGTTGGGGGGTACCATCAACATGAGAGAATGTACATAGGCAGATGCGCGCGTAATATTTTCTGGGGCCCATGTTTTGGACGCTGCTCGTTTCAGGATGGTCCTTGCTGCAGCGGCCGCGCGCCTCACGGGTTGGAGCGACACACTGTGGCGCTGGCACGGCCCATGAAATGGTATGATTCCACAAACCATGATCAACCACCACGAACATCCATTGACCATGATTGACCAGGTTATACCTGATCATTGAGCAGCTTCTAGGCCATCGTTAGCCCACTTTCATGCCATCATTCACCAATCGCTTATCAACCGCCACGAACCGAATAACTCGCTGGGGGAACCACCGCTTGCATCCGATTGCCGCCCCAGCCATCTTTTGACTTCACCTTTCACCCTCCGTTCAGCTGCTCGCGAACGCTGGGCGTTGCCATGAACCGCGATGCCACTGAAGAGGTTGACCATCAGCATGTAGTCCTTGTTTCCTGCAGGCAAATGTGGCCGTCGATCACCGAATCGATCTTGTTTTATAATGGATGCAAGTAAGCGTTTGTACAGTGTAAAGATTTACATGTATATATCATATCTACAAAAGCTTTGGCATCAAAAAAGGGACAGGAAAAATATATGAACATGTAATCAAAACATCTTGATGAATTCGAACAAATCATTGATCCTTTCAAAAAGGCAGTGCGATAAATCAGGTTTTCTTACCTTAGAAGAAAACGTTCGTGCTTGATGGTTTGCCAGCAAATTGGAGCGCTGGACACTGGCAACTGCTTAATGATCAATAGATATACACAGTTGGGCTTATCCTTGACCTGCCAGGGCTGTTGCGGTACTGTGTATGCTCATCACATGACCAGCATTCACAGCTGGATGTTTCTGGGTCCAACCGTTGCCACTGATCACAACGGGTTGGTTCATGGGACAAAAAACAAAATCTGAGTTTGGAAACAAATAATAGATACAATGTTTAAAACACATTAAAGTGAGAAATGCGATCAAATATAAAAATACTAATAGCAATACCAAAAATACCAATAATAAGAAGAAAAAATAGTACAGCAAAAAAATCATAATACTAATAACAAAGAATAATGGAAAAAATCGAACAGAAGAATTTAAATAATCCGTAAGTAAAATTTGAATATGTGGTATGAAATATTTGTTTTATCAATATAACTAGAAAGAAATGAAATAATAAACACATAAATATGGATATGAATAAAATAGATCTTTTTCTTTGAGTATAGAACATGAAATGCAAATAAAATAAACGTACAAAATATTTTCGTAAGTATTGAAGACTAAAGAGCACATAAATAAAAAGTGTATATATATATATATCTTGATTTTTGAAATATATCTAAAATTCCATGTATATATATGTATATATGTGTATATATTGAAAATTTTATCTTTACGTATGTGATATTCAAAATTTAATATATATATATATATATATATATCAAAATATATTTATATACGTATTTAAATATTTGTTTATTATATTTACATTTCAAAACATTTATATCTAAATATTTTATTTTCATGTGTGTAAAAATACATGTAAATATATTTGTATATGTGAAATTTGAAAACCTGATTTTTTTGAATATATGTAGATATCATTTTTTTCAAAGAAAAAGAAAATTAAAATATAAAATCTAAACATGTAAACTATTGGCTCTACAAATGCATATTAATATGAATATTTATATATATGTATATTTCCAAACATAAAGATATAAGTATTTAAATATCAAAAGAATAAAAGATATCAATAAATACAAATATAGTAAAGAGAAAACATAGATATATCTAAATAC
The DNA here is from genome assembly GCA_009767595.1 of Symbiodinium kawagutii. Taxonomy (NCBI): domain Eukaryota; class Dinophyceae; order Suessiales; family Symbiodiniaceae; genus Symbiodinium; species Symbiodinium kawagutii. Next base: position 123,800 of record VSDK01019230.1, on the reverse strand, counting down.
ATATTTAAAGAACAAATACATATATATATATATATACTTAAAATTGAAATTAACATTTAAAGAAAAACAATTATGTAAATAATATTCAAATAATAAATAGAATCTTATTGAATATAAATGTCAAAAAATAGAAAAGCATATCATGCAAAAACATTAGTCTGAATCAATATTATCAAAAAATTCAGAAATATAAATGAATGAAATAAACAACTACAACTTTGAAACTTGAAACTGTGCAAAAAACATCCCAAAAAGCTGAAGTATGATATTGCAAAAAACACAGCAAACAGACCCGGGAAGTGACTCTTTTTCATTCTTTTCTATTTGCATGCCAAAGCTGAAATGTCTCAAAAAACATCATTTATTTGAAATGCTTCCAGCATGTGAAATATTTGAAATGTTTCAAAAATCTCAAGTATTTGATATGTTTCAGAAATCTGAAATATCTGAAATGCTTCAAAGAACTCAGATATCTGAAATGTTTCAAATATTGCGAATATCCGCAATTTCTGAAATATCCGAATTTTTTGAAAAATATCAAGTACCTGAAATGTTTCAAAAATCTGAAATACCTGAAATGTTTCAAATATCTGAAACATCTGAAACGCTTCCAAAATGTCATAGCGCTGAAATATTTGAAATATATGAAATACCTGTAATGTCTGAAATGTTTCAAAAATTTCAACTATCTCAAATGTTTCAAAAATCTGAATTATATGACATGTTTCAAAGATCTGAAATACCTGAAATGGTGAAAATATCTCAAATACCTGTCATGTCTGACATGTATCAAATACCTCAACTACCTGAAATGTTTCAAATATCTGAAATCTATGGCATGTTTCAAAGATCTGAAATACCTGAAATGGTGAAAATATCTCAAATCTCTGTCATGTCTGACAGGTATCAAATATCTCAACTATCTGAAATGTTTCAAAGATCTGAAATATCTGAAAATTCTGCAATGTTTCAAATGTCTGAAATGTCTATATGTGGATCACAGAGGTGCCTGCTACCATAAATATATATATATATATATATGTAAAGTATATATATATATATACCTGGAAACCAAATGACACTTGTTTTGGATGGCTAGCCCATAATTTTAGGGGTCAAACCATCCAAAACAAGGGTCATTTTGGTTCCAGGTATCTATGTAAAGATACTTGCAAGTTGCCCCTGCTTGATCCATGTCTTTACTACACTGCGCTCCATCGCATTTAGGCACAGAGCCCGTCGTGAAGACCAAATCTTCACCGGACATTCCATAGCTGCCAGCGATGCAGGACAGGGCAATGAAGCTCCTGAATGATGAGCTCTGTAGCCTCGGGTTCCTGAATTTTAAAGTGAAACCATAGTGAAACCAAAGAGAAACCACGGCGGGCTATGGATTTTCGCCATATGTTATAGTGATACCAAATTGAAACCAAGGAAAACCACCAATCAATGGCCGATTCTTCATTGCCAGGTTAGTTTACCCGGGGAACTAGGGTAAAATAGCAATGGAAAAATGGAAAATCCACCAGTTCAATGGATGATTTCCCAGGGTTTTCCTGCTAAAATGGTTGATTTTTTAATGCCATGTGATTTAGCAGTGGACAAGCTGGCCAACAATGCTGACCAACTACAGTCCACTGATTAGTGAACTATAATGCTGACTGATTCAATATAAACTGATGAGCTTCCAATGATGAACCGTCAGTGCTTGATTAATGATGAATAAGCTGGCTGACACCGTCCAACTCATGATTGAACAATGGTTGATCGCTGGTTCATGATGCTTAGCAATGATACACTAATGCTTGATTATTGGTCAAACAGCGATCAATTCATGATGAATGGTTGATGGTGATTGTGATGAACAGTGGTTGATGATGGTTGATGATGGTTGATACTGGTGGATAATGGTTACAAAAAAGTGGTGAATCATAAGAGCTGTTAAACAACAAAAACAACGACAAGGATTTTGTCATAAATGATGTGGCCGTGCAGATTGACATATCGATAAATCAAATGCCACAACATGGATGGTTTCCCCACTTAAGAACATTATTAAGCATTATTAACCATTACTAAACCCTAGTTATTAACCACTAGTTAACCATTGCTAACCCCTCGTTAACCATGGGTAGTTCAACCACCAACCAGACTTAAGATGACCACAAGGTCACACAAATAATTCCAGACATGTTCTGCTGGGCTGCTGGGTGTACACTTTGTGACCTCGGCCAACTACACGGCAGGTGGCTGGAAGTCATTACTCTACTCCCAGGGTTAGAGCCGAAGACACACCAAGATAAACCACCAACAATGCAGGCTTCATTTCTCTAGCCAGCTGTACAAATGATTGTTTCAAACCAACTTTGCTGGGTTCTGGGCTCACTACCAATCATGAAAGGAGTTACAATCCAAATCACAACTACTGGGGGCCCACCTTGAAGTGCCTTGACGTTCGTAAAGTATGGCTGACTCTTCACCGTTAACTAGCGAGCAACTACCCGTTAATTTGCTAGCAGTATATGATGAACCAGTGTTCTGGTTGTTGCTAGTTACTTTTACTATTGTTGCCTATGTTGATGTGCCCCCCTGTAATTACTCCAGTTTGGACAAGTGATTGTTCCTTTATTTGATGACTCATCACGGTAGGTTGGGTATAAGCCCCGCTGCAACCAGGAAAGGTAGGTTATTTATAAGATGAAAAATCAATACATATACATACTTTCCGGTTGATTCCTGTTCTAAAGATGGAATGACATGGTGATAGCTTAATCGCTTGTCGCCATGGTGAAACAAACGTTAATTGACAACCAGGATGAACCATCATCAAGTACGAAAAGGATTCCCTGTGTGTACCAAGTCGCCGGTTGCATTTTCTCGTCATCATTGTGTTGATATGGGGATGTTCGTAAATCAGTAACGTCATCTTCAGCTGTTACTGCACCCCTCCATCTAGCCGCGGGTGTCCCCGTCCTGTCCAATTTCTGCAAAATTGGCACCCACTTCCCTGCGGCCGCATGGCCGAAATGATTGATGACGCTGAACGGCACCGTTCCTGGTGACGAGAGTGGCCGAGAATGGGAACGTTACATGACTGGTAGCCAGCCTAGGCTACCTGAGAATCGATTCCTAGGAATGATGTACAATAAACAATGGACTTTCACCATATTTTAGAGAGACTCCTTGGGAAACGACCAATAGATAGTGGATTTTCCATTGCCTGCATGGTTAGTTTACCAAAGGGTATTGCAGTAACCGATAACTATTGAATAATTCAGTTGAGACCTACGCATGGCAAACAAGTACAGTCAACGACCAGTTGCTTCCTAATCCTCCTAATTGGCAAGTCGACAGATTTATTGTAGCCTTTACAGACAAAAATGGTGTATCCTCACTTCTCATCACAAAATCACTACAAAAGAAACAAATAAACTAAACATCACAGAAATTACTACAAAAATGATGTATTCATGTGTATTCTCACTTTAAACAAACAAAGAAACTACAAAAGTTCATGTCTGGTTGACAAATCGCTGGAGATTTTCATGCTGAGATGGTGACCCTCTCTCCTGCAAAGCCCAGCTGGATGTAAACCGTGGCTGTGCCAGAACAGTTGTGTCTCCAAGGCGTCCAAAAGACCATCAGTAGAGGTCCAAACATCAGCAGCCCTGCCACGACCTGCCAGGCGCCACTGCCATGTTCAGTAGGTCATGGTGAACCCGGCAATTGGCTCTGCCGCAAAAAAAGGACGTGGCCGGGGTGATGGAGTAGGGAAACCAACCTCCTACAAGGTGGGCCCCCCTGGTTCTGAGTTGGTTTAGAAGCCATCTAGTTATATAATCTCATCTACCATTACTAGTTATAAACCAACTGAGCTATCTTGGGGACCCCACCTCTTATGTATCCTCCTATGTCCGTGGTATCTATGATTTCATGGGATTTTCAGCGTGATACTTCATCTGGCTATCTACGCACTTGGGGCAACCGAAAAAAGGTAGCCCTGCCCGCATGTAGCGAGTTTGCGTACGTGCTAGTCTATCTATGATGATACAAATGTTTTTCATTGTCATACTTGTTGGTGTTTGCTCCCTACAGCACAGCTGGACTGGTTGGTGGTGGAACCAGGCCTATCACAAATATACTTGTCAACCAACCGACCATTTGTTGATACATTTGGGGAAAAAAACATGTCAATCAAACCACCAACCAGTGGTTGTTCAACCATTAGTGTGCTTATCCCCTATAATGAACCACTATAATCCCCTAGAAAAATGGAGGCAAACCATGGTTAAAACCATAGTTAACATTGAGGCTTCTGCTTTAGCTGTTGGGCTTTTAGCCATGGCATTGAAGCCTTGGAGCTCAGCGAGTCAGGCCTCAAAAACAGTGATGAGGAGTAAGGCCAGGGTATCAGCTGTGAATCATGGAAAATACAGGTGTTTAACCCTCCAAAATATGGCTTATAGCCTATAAAAATGATGGTTTGAGGCTAAGGGTACATAATATTAGATCCGTTCGTTCACAATCCACCGCTGGTTTCCCATCAGCTGGGCCCATTTTAGATATAAGGGCTTTCTGAACGAATGGATCTACCATCGATAGACAGCGTCAACCCCTTTTTTTCAGTTATTGCATGTTATCGTCCCATAGTATCAACCCTCCATCAACCATGATTAACCCTGAGAAACCACGTGTCAGCAACCACGGGTAACTCATGGTTGCTGGTGAGTCATCAGGGTCAGCGGCTTGGCAGCGCCTGCGCCATGGGCAACTTGGGATTCTTCCAGTAGGGTGCAGAGCCCCATCTGCCACCGTGAACTCCCAAGCCATCCCCCACCACCATGGCGTCACCAGCGAACCTTGCTGAGGTGTCTTAAGCACTCACACATGGTTGACTAATGGTTGGTGAATTGGTTGAGTAATGAAATTAATGGTTGGTTGATTGGGCTTAAAGAATGACGCTTGGTTGATTGCTGGTTAATTGTCGGCTACTTGGGTTACCCTAATGAAGGCCAGTTGATTAGAAGATAGTAGAAGGATTCAAGAACAATCCTTATTAGTGGTTTTGCATACCAACGGTGCATGCGTTGAAAAATAGTCTTAGGAAGGACATGCGCGCATTGCATGTGCATTGCAAGCAAGCGCAGAAGTTGTGTGCAGCCGCATACTGTGTACAACATCAAGTCACTTCAAAACACAAGCAGTGAGATGATGAAAAGAGTCGGTTGCTCCGTAGACGGGTCAAATTTCTCAACGCGATGTGCAGGCACGTGTGCGTTGTGTCACGCGTGGTGAGCCTTGAACCAACCCTAATGCACACCACCAGATATGACATGGGCTATTGTGACAGTATCAATAAATTCGTCCGATAGATGTTCAATAGCCATCATCATGAGCCAAGCGATACATTTGTTGCGAGTATCCACTTTCTCACTGCTCACAGCAGTTGTGGATTTGCGCGATGGTAAACCAGCAAGTGCATCTTTGAATCAAAGCTAACCATGTGGTTCTAACCTCATATGGCTGTGGGTCAAAACCCTGTACCTCTGGTTCTCCTATCATTAACCATGGTCTTCCCTGTTATTGTTGGTGGAAATCCCCCATTAATTGGTTGGTTAAGATTGACCCATAGCCATATCTTGAGGCCATGGTAAGCATGTCTTGGTTCAACATCTCTTGTTGGCAGCATAGGCCTTGAGCCTGGAGACGACGGTACCCGCCAGGCCATCAGCTGAAGTGTGCTGTGCTCTCCCCGAGTGTGTTGGTGGACGACCCAGCTGTTGAACTATCCCTACCCGCAACCAGTTACCATTATAGTAGGTAACCAACCCCAAAAAACAAAGGTAGAAACCAGCTGGTTACCTACTATAGGGGTAACTGGAAGGGTAGGGTATACCTTGATGTTGCGATGCTAAAAATGGTGCTTTCTCAAGATAGGGGACCTCAAAAATGGATGGTTTATTATTCTAGATGATTACTACTGGATGATCTGGGGGGTCCCATATGTTGAGAAACACCCAAATGACTCCTGGTTTCAAATCACATATGGGGACTCTGATTACGAATGGCCCATTCTTCCCTATGAACTCAGTTCTAAATTATCATCCAACACTGGATTCAGCCCAAAAGCTGGGTCCGTCGCCGTCCAATCTCTTGCAGCAACTTGGAGTGGGCTTCAGTAGCTCTAACATCTTTCAGGGAAAAATAATGGCTGTTGCTTTTAGCAGTGGTTGATGCTACTAGGACCGGATTTGCCAACAAAAAAAAGGTGACAAAGAAACAGCGTGCAAATGCAACGCCTTCCATTGTCTTGGGGATGGTGATTGTCCAATGTGTGGCCTCAGTCTTGGGAGATGTAAATTGGCCAACATGAACATCACCACATCTATCAATATATGGATGTATATGCTTTGACAACTATACAATCATTTGCAGCGGATTACATGCAGTTCATTCTGCATCAACATGGCAAATAAATCCCAGGTCTATGTGGATGTAAGCACGTGCTTAGTCAATTCAACAACTAGACACAAATCTATTGATTTATTGATCTATCTTTATAGTGACACCAATGCACACACACAAATTTCATGATACAATCATGAGCTATGCTGCATGTGACATATTAGGGGACCCCTAAGTCATCAAATATCAATCATTTATAGTTATGAAGCCAACCATTCTTTTAGGGGTCCCGTATTTGGAGAAACCACCACATGGGCATCTAAGCCTGTAGAAACACGCAGCTCTGAAGCCGACTGAAAGACACATCTCTCGATGATCCGCCTGTAGACTTTGAAGAACTCGAACCGTTGCCTGAAGAAATGCAGTGAGGCATACCTTTGTACGAATTGCCCGGTGGGAATCAAAGGTAACTGGCAGGAAAATGGATGAAAATGGCCGCTACCTATTTAGAAATGATGGATTCATGGGATTTTCCATTGGTACATGGCCATTCCCAATAGAAACAAAACACCAGAAATAATGGATTGCGTGGGATTTTCCGTATTTTGTGTTAGTGGGTTAGAATCAGGGACCTTGCTCGACTATATCGACCTAAGTACTACTGACCCATACAGTAGCGATTCTCCAGCCATTGAGGAGGATCATGTCGTTGGGATAAGCAACTGGCTTGTCTTAGGTCATGGTTGGATGACCGTCCCACGGTTAGTCGCCATCCCACGAGACGAAACTTATGCTCCAGTGAGGATTCGATGAATTAGGGAGGATGTAGAAAAAGGAGGGGATTCTGCAAGAAAACACATGGACCAAAATGGATGTGACATGGCCAATTACCCCAGGGAAAACACGGAGTAAACAATGAACTGTCAATGATGACTGCCTATGACTATGACTGCTGAACATCTCACCAGCATGGTTCGCAACTCAAAAGACACTACCCGCCACTTGCAAATCAATCAATAGCATGTCCAAATCCACTTTTACCGAGTCAACTATCCAGAATATTGTTCCTTAACTCTTTAGCTCCCCGTTGAACTAGACTTGCGAGGATCGCTTCCCCGCATATACGTCGATGACCGTGTCTGTGTGTCTGTGTGTTTACGTTTGCTCACGCGTGCAAGCATCTTTGCTACGTAGGATATCGACTCAGGCACATGTACCATACCCCAATACCAATTTCTGAACGATCCATCCCTCATCAACGTTGCTGAATTTCCACGGTGTCACGCAGTTCTTGATTAAATCGGTTGATCACCAACAGGAACTGAACATCTTTGCTGTTCAAAAATGGCTGTATCTCAATTCATAGGCATACCACCAGCTATCATCCTTTATATACATCTTTATACTAGTTAACCCACAAAGTAACCTCCGGCTTCCCTGTCCTGAGAAGCCACCAAATACAACCTGAATCAACCGTCCCAAAATTGACCGCCTCACCTCATCAAAAATTTGGACGGCCAACCGGTGGTAGCCCCCCCGGTGCCGCCTTCGCAGACAGCTGGTTGTCATCTGCCAAGACGGCCAAGCGTCGTAGCAGGGGATCCATGCTGCCAAGCAGCGCCTACCACTGGGAGGTGCCATGTCCAGCTGGGAACATGAGTCGCCATGGTTCGTTCGGGGTTAGTTCACCGACCTCACAGGCTTCAGCCTACCATGGAGAACCCCAAGCTGCGCATCCAAGCACCAGTTCTTCACCTATCGAAATGCCAAAGGGTAGAAAGTGGATAAGCAGCACTCAGCACCCCTAGCTTGTTCGTTGATATCCACTTGATCTTCGTGTTCGTCATTTTGTCGACTATTCTTCGCAACATAATTCAACATACCAGATATCGGTTGTTCCATATTTCCCGCTATTGTTGTTTTTTATATCCCAGTTGTTGGTGGTCATAGTTTCGTTCTGGTTGGATGTGTCGATCGACTGCAGTTGTTGGAGATGTTTTGATAAATTAATGTTGTTTCTTTCTCATTAGTTTGTTTCTTGTGCGTGGGTAGGCACTTCTGATTTGTTTTGTGGCTGCTTTTGCAACTATCATTGGATATTAACAACCAGTACAATATCATACTAGTTGGTGGTTTCAACCCCAAAAAATGTTTCAAACCACCAGCCAGTACAAATAGTTAATATCTAATGATAGTTGCAACTATAGTGGATATTTGCAACTACCACAAAATGATAATAGTGGATAGATGTCATTATCCATTATCCAATGAAATCTCCAGCTGTTGGAGATTTCATCTCTTCAAACCGGCTGCGCCTCGGACAAAGGCTCGGCATCGAGGTCGTCCTGGGTCGCCAGGGAGATGGTGCGCCATCGAACAACGGGGAGGCTACGCCCAGTCATCATCCAGCTGATTTTCAGCGTTTGTGGCAAGAAACCAACCATTTTGAGGGGTTCCCCTAATGAGAAATAGAGCTTCAATAGGGTAATAACCATCCATAGGGTTGTAACAACATAGGAAAACCATCCAGCTTATTATGTTGAGAAACAACCAAGCTATTTATGGGGTGTACCCTATGTAGCACTCTATGAGCGTAATGATTAGGTATATTATGTAGCAATGATTTACAATTTGTAAGAAACTAAGCATTTTTAGAGGTTTCTCGATGTTGAGAAACCACCATGTATTTTGTTTCGAATGGTCAGTAATGGTCGGTATGAGCAAATCAACGTTGAACAAATGTATATCAACTAGGAATACTGACTAATGAGTATGTTTATCTTTTTAGAAAAAACATGTTCCTACATCCAGTCAAGTCATCTCACAAAGCGCAACAACGTGAGTTGCAGTATTATGCTCTCTCCCAACAGAACGCATGTATGCCTACTTTTGGTGGCTGATAGATCCCTTGCTGACCATGACAAATATATGATAAATCCTCATTACCAACATATTGTACCACGATTGATCCATGTTAGCCATCATCAAACATCATTGCCATCAACAAACCTCAACAACCATTATTCACCAACAATAATCATAACAGAACCAACTATTCACCATAATCAACCATCATTCACCATCATCCACCGCTCCATGGCCAATCCCCGCTCTCCTGGCTGCTGATGTTCCCTCGTCGGCCATGGATCTTTGCCAGGGCCTGACTGTATCATCGCAACAACTGTGGCTATCAGTCAGCACCCTGTTTTTCTGACCCCTGACCTTTCTGACCCCGGAAAAAGGCAGGGGTCAGAAAAATCAAGTAACGGGTTATAAAAAGTGAGGCCTTACAAACGATGAGATGACAATGGTTGATCCTGGTGAATAGAATGTTAAAACATGGATATCCAAAATAATGATAAGGCTAACTAGTGGTCTTCACAAGCATTTTGACCAATGCATCCTGGCAAGGGTTTGTAAGCGACAGCCAGCAGATATGGTTGATATCTATATGCAACAGGAGTACCTGCCTATCTTTCGCGAATCAATCTGGTACTGGAAATTCAAGCGCACCATTGGCAAGCAAAATTCAGCCAAAAAGAGAATGGCACCATTGGAACTGTTGATAAATCACCCCCCACACACCATGGACTCAGGAATCATGGCCTTCATGGCACCACCATGGTCCAACATCGTCCAACCTACTAATCATGATGACCCAAACATGGCTACACACCGGTGGCTTGGGGGAAGCTGGGGGACACCAGGTGAAATGGGCACAGCCTTAGGATCTGATCTTTCTCCCTGCTATTCCCGGTGCCCCAAAAGAAGGATTGCTTGAGAACGCTTGGGAGTAAAATTTGACAGCCCTTAACGACTTGGGTCAAGCCTTTGCTGAATGATATTCAATGGGCCCCTCTAAATTGATGATCCTGGCAGAAATTTCCAAAGAATCAGCAGCTTGGCCACTAATTAACCACTATTAACCACTACTACTGACCATGACAATCCCCTAATAATTGAACATTGTAATTAACTTACCACTATAATCCCCTATAAGCTAATCCCCTATAATCAACCACTATTGACTAAGCATTATTTTATTATTAAGCCCAACCATCATTCAGCATTACATAGCACTTCTAAGCCCAGCTTGACCTCGGCAGGGCCGCCTTAAAGGTCGCCACCACCGCCATCAGCGGCAGGTCCACGTCCCGGTGGCCCG
>VSDK01019230.1:102142-113176 GCA_009767595.1 Symbiodinium kawagutii | reverse complement strand
AGCGCACCGCAGCTGCCGTCGTTGCGGGGCTCGGCCTCCGTAGCAGCGCGCCATGGGAGGCCGCGGATGGCCCGAGGGGAAGCCGCCTCCAGGGAGCCCAGCAGGTCATGGTGAACTCTGGGGTTGGTTGCTTCATGAAACGAAGAAAAACGATCACTAACACAACAAACAAGGAATCAAAAGAATCAAAACACACAGAGAGGTGAACACGTCAACAAATCAATGTGTTGATAAAGAAGAATTTATACCATGTAGATAAACACAGCCATCAAGAAGTAAACACAAGTGAATCAACTCCAACTAAAATCAACTAAACAAAGAGGCCAAGGCTAGAAAATGCAAACACGTCAAGTAAAAAAGTATTGATGTACGAACAAATTAACATGAAATAATTTGCTTCAAACAACAAAACAAACAAACACGTACGCAGAAACATGTTAGTTGAAACAATACCCCGCGTTTGGAATTACAGTAAGACCAAAAAACAATCATGTCAATCAATCTGAACATGCGAATGAGATGAAGCATCACAGGCCAGCCTCAGACATCAAGCTTTCAAGTCTCAACAGCAAGCCCGGCAAAAGAGACAGGCTACACTCGGAGATCTTGCTTTCAAGCGCTTCGCACCAGTCGGGCAAGCGGACATTCGATGGAAAGCCCAGAATGGCCAGCAGAATGTCATCGGCTTGATACCCTCACGGCATGGAGCTCATCCGACTGATTGCAGGCATCAGCATGAAAAGGTTAAGATTAGCCAAAGACTTGACTGAACTATACCATTCTCATCAATTCTTAGTGGTGAACCCCAGCTTGTACCATGTACATCCATGTTATCAGCTGCAGTTTTGAGAAAAAGTGCAATGTTCAACAAATTGACAACTCGTTGCCTATTGAAAATGGCCCAGATTGTTGTTCAGGGCATAAACGTAGCTGACAACAAGCAAAATGCAACCAGCAACACAAGATAGAACCAACAAGCGTTGATCCTACATCTTCTTTTCCGGGATGATTCAACTAGTGGTAGATCGGTAGATCCATATCAATGAACCACCCCCAGTTTACCTTACGTAGCTGTTGGTCTATCCCAAATATTATAAGGGGTTTATGGATCGATGGACCCCAAAAACACCCAAACACAGGGCAACGATGGTATCCACAAGTCGCCAAGCACATCATCAAGGTCTTTTAGTCGAGACACAGTCAATATCCTCCTTATGTTTCAGCATCGCCAATGTCTTCTTCGTTTGCTTCTTGGCAACTATGAACCGTGATGAAACGTTGCTAGCACTTAGCATGTGGCATGATCCAACATGAATTCACCAATACTGATACTTACAGTAGTATCTGGTATTGTCCAACACTCATCCATCAAGTTGACCATCACCAAACATTCTTTGCGCTTGAGAAAAATTAATATCCATCTTGAAACATCATCAATTATGATGCGTTACAAAAATCATTGATTCATCACCATTCACCATGATTAACAACTGCAAAGCACAATTGAATCCATCTTGACCATTGATTAATAACTTATTGGCCATCCATTTGTCAAGTTGTTGGGTTTTAAAACCCCCACAAAAACCAGATTTTGTTGGATGGGTGTTATTGTGCTAAATCCACCTAATTAATCCTCAAAAAACTAAAAAAATGCTTGTGGATAAATGTGACCCCGTCAATCCTTTTTCACCTTTTGATACGTGCCATCAACGAACGACCATATCACCCACTCGCTCGCCACTTCCACCAAGACTCTCTTTGCGTCAGCAGCGGAGCACCACTGGCCATGCTGTGCAAGCGCTTTCGAAAAGTCCTCCAGCCACCTGTCGCTCAGACTGGGAGTAGCCACCACTGCTTTTGTTGAATCATTGATGCTTTCAACAATCTATTAATTAATCATGATTTATGAGCAACTCTAGTACAACTAATTATTCACTTATCTGAATGGATCATTTATCAGACTTGATGATTGATCCTTACTTGAGTGATGGCTAATCGTGTGTGCTTAATAAGCTGGATTTTGACAGAAACTATGGTGCATTTGTGGTGAATTGTTCATACAACTGATGGCTCCTTGAAACTGATCAGGGTTGATATTGTTTTAACGGGTAGCGATGGTTGGTTTGTGGCTAGCGACTAGTGAAAGGATTGTTGATGATGATTGTGATCCAAAATCAGCAATAAGGATGCACCACAATCCACCATTCATCATCATGATCAACATCATCATCATCATCATCATCATCATCATCATCATCAACATCATCAACATCACCATCAACCATCCAATACCATTACTAACCATCAACAATAACTCGCCTTCACTCGCCATCAAACAACCACCATGCGCCCAGCCGCCCCTTCACCGCCACGCCTGCGTCCATCCGGGCCCAGCTCCGCAGCGTCCCGGGCAACTTTGTCCCGGACGTGCGCCACGACTTGGTGCCACAGCGTCTCGTTGCTCATGTGCCCAGCTGCCACCGAGGCCAGGGCCAACCTTAGTGCTATGCCGGGGGCCCAGGGAAGCCTCCTCTGGGAAGTTCCCATGATCTACGCGATGTGCAGTGATTCATTCAACAGATGTTGAAACAGCTATAGATGTACAGAAGTGAAACTACTCGATACAATCAGCTGCAGAGAACATGTGTTGAATCTATGCATGTTACATTCATGTGACTTGAATACAAATGATTCTACAATGATTTTTCGTGAGCTTCTGATTGAACAGCAACTACATCGAGAGAAACATCACCTCTCTGTACAGTCCGGATCATCAAGCAGAAACAAATCATCATGTATAAATTGCACCTCCACGCGTCGTTATGCCCTTATCAGCAAGCATTGCCAGTGAAGCAAAGAGCAAAAGCCTGAACTTAAACAAAAACTATCGTTATAAACCACAATAACCACCATGAAAACACGAATATCAATCACATCTCATACCATATGGTGACCTTATCAGCTGATGCTGCCGCAGTGGAGTCAGCCTCACACGTCTTCGCAAGCCTAGGCACTGACAGCTGGCTGTGAAGTCCGAAGCCCCAGGCCTTCGTAACGACAACACGGCGACCAGGCCACCGACGTCGTTCCTTGCACCGAGGTTTCGAGGTCAGGCTGCACCCAAGCTGGTGACTCAGCAGGGGCCAATGGGTACACCAAGTGGCAACAAAAATGCCGGTGGTTTCTCAAGGAATAGGCAACCTCCAAGAATGGTTGGTTTAGTATACTAATTAATGTGAAATGATTTGAGGCCGGGGGTACCCCTATTTTGAGAGACCGCCTCTATACGAATTTCCCCCCCAATGCCGAGCTTCAGCAATGAAAAGGCCTGCGCGGCCCTCACCATCTGCAAGTCATCCAAGGCTTCCCACGCTGCAGGATCTCTGCTCATCGCTTGCGGCAAGGGGATGAGAGCCCGGCGCAAGCACGGCACCATGAAGCCATCGGCGTTGTCGGCTGCGGCATAGGCTTCCAAGAGAGCCAACAAGTCTTCCTGGGAGGTCCAGGATGATTGCGGCCAAGCACCATTACATTGCTGAGTTTTTTCGTGGTGGATCACCAACTGGTGCTTTCTCAAGCCATAGGGGACCCCATGAAAGATTGGAGTTTAGTACTTCAAATGGTTCCTAAACTGGATGAAAACTGGGGGTACCCCTATGGCTTAAGTTACACCCAACTCTTATAGCCAGATCATGGTGATTGCCAGAAGGAGCCAACATGTTCACCATGGTGAATGACCAAGAGTTGCTGAGCTATTTCGTGGTGAATCACCAATGAGTAGCCGTGAAAGTTCGGTACGAGTAGAATGGATGGCTTGTGGTGGTGAATCATCAACAACCAGCAGAAAACAACAATTCCAGATGCACATACCAACAATGACCAAACTATCATGTCAAATGCTCGCTATCATTGATAGTTTCTGGGGGCGGTGATCTGTGATGATGGCTCTTAACGATGGATCGGCGTGGATCAGTTAATGCTATCATTTGGTGTATTGGCTTTCAATGGCTTTCACACAACTCAGGCCACGCATAGATGTGCATGTACGCTGCTCTCAGTAGGTTGCAGCAAACGTGCATCGCCATTGACATATGCAGAGTGAAATATGTGCAGTGCTACGTGTGCACATAAACATAAGTCACGCACACAAATTATATGACCTTTGCTTTGTGCCCCACTTGTTATTAATGTTTTCCCTTCTGCTCCTTTTTCTTTCTCTGGCTTTTACCCCTGACCGCTGGCAGATCTAAATTAAGATGCCAACAGGAAACATTCACAACTGACATTCCAATTCACCAACAACAATCGTTCACAAGAAACGTGGTAGACCAAGGATGCTGATTTGGACCATGTTTTGGATGCCACCACTGGTGAAGTGATGTGCAATAAGTGGCTAATGAGTCGTTAACAAAGGGCTGCAGTTATGGTCAATTGATGATTAAGTAATTCTATACATTTACTATCCATTAAGCGTTATTAACTCGCTAACTTTGCAAACCATTACATTGACCATCGATTCAGTTCATCCGTTCATCATGATTCACCATTTCTTCAAAACATCATCCACAACGAGGATCATCAACCCACGAACCACCAGTCTAAGCGCTCATGCAATCTGAACCCATGGGACATTGGATGTCCTTGGATGGCTACTGATTCCAACCACCACAGCTATACATAGGATGTACATGATCTGCCCATGGACTACCGCTGCCAAGTTTCCGAAGCCCATTGCGCCAAGCGCGCAGGGACCAGTTCACCAGCCATGGCTAACAGCCTGGAACAACTCGCTGGATCCTCCAGTGCTGGGGGGTTTAGGATGTTCAGTGATGGTTGGGAGGCTGATTCTGTCTCCAAATTGTAACTATTGCTCGGAAGATATTTCCCTCAAATGTCTCGTCGCTAATTTTGATGAGCCAATTTGCCATGACAACGATCTTCTTTCGAGTCTTGGCTATCCTTGTCCATTACTGGTGTTGAGCCAAACAACCTCAACCAGTCTTAACCTTAACCTTGACCTCAACCACCCTCAACCCACCCACCAACCACATCCACAGCTCCACCATGGCACCTTGGATCCACCAGGCCCAACCGGTCGATGGCTTGCAGCAAGCGACTGGCCTCCTGCGGCCGCAGCAAGCGCAGCTCCCGCGCCAAGCGGCCGCTCAGCTGCAGCAGGAAGACTTCCCCCCCCCCGCCACAGCTCCCAGGGTTGGTTGAGGCTTGAGGGTTGAAAACCAGAATGGCTGATGATTGAGGGTTGAGGGTTGAGGGTTGAGGGTTGAGGGTTGACAACAGAAGTAGGGGATATACCAAACCAAAAGTAGGGGTTGAAAACCTGGGTGGTGGATGATCAATGATCAGTAGTGATCAATGATGGCTAGAAAATCGTTGATGGCTTAATGCTTGTGGCTGATGATTCACTAATGATGGTTGAATGGTTGATGATTTATGACCCATGGGTTTGTTGAACATCTCAACGTTAACAATAGGGGGATGATAAGCAACAAAAGTAGGGGATATACCAACCAAAAGTAGGGGTTGATGGCTGAATGGTTGATGATTAACGATTAATAGTGGCCAATGATGGTGAGAAAATCTTTGAAAACCTTAATGCTTGGTGATTGATAGTGGCTACTGATGGCTAGATGCTTGTGGCTACTCATGGCTTGCTGAATGGATTTTGATGGTTGATTGTGGCTAATGATGGTTGGAACATGGTTGAAAACCTTGGTGGTTGATGATTAATAATGGCTAACGATGGTTAAGAATGGTTGAGCACCTTCATTAATGCTGGGTTGGGTCTGGTGGGTGCTGCTGACTGATGGATGATGCGTCGCGTCAAGGTGGAAGAAACCCCTTCATTCGTGATTGGCTGATGGTTGATGAATGGGGCCTCATGCTCAGCTCACCAAGCGTCCACTAGATTAGCTGAAACGCTGAAGGGTCCTACTAGCTCCCCTTGAAATTTCGAAGGAAAATCTTTGGCTGGTGTGGCTTAGCATGCCACCAAATGCCAAGACCTACTGGTGGAATTGCTGGGCATCCCACTGTTGAGCGAGCAGAGCGATCCCACTGCTGGGGTATCTAGAGCTATGTGGGACCCACATGCTTTGGGACAAGCTGAAAAGCGGATGGGAGGACGCGCGACTAACGAACAGTCCAATGTTTGCTCAACATCTTGATGAACCAAAAAGCAAACCCAGATTATCTAAGCTATTTAATCTCAGAACTTAAGAGCTCGGCTTAAGATTTGTAGCTTGCCCCCAGCCCCGAAGAAATCCTTGGAACTACTTAATTTCATATCATCTGCAATGTTCACCTTGTTTATCTTTGTTTCAACAGCCCACCCAATCCACCCAGCCCTTGGGGATACCAATTTTTGGATAGCAATCCAAGCGAAACAAACCCACTCACCTGCATCAACCAACTTGGCAATTGTGGGTCAAGCCCACGACCCGAAAATCGTCGACTGCAGCTTGAGCGGCGCTCATGCAAGGTCTCTGGATCTGAGGTATCCTTCCCCTTCTGCTGCAAGGTCTGGTAACACAACGCGAAGGACTCCTGTGGCCCACCATTGCCATGAACCGGCAGAGGTCAAACTGTGAGAATGTTGTGTTGTTTGCTCACTCCTGATTGCATGGGCGGTTCCAGAAAGGATGGATCGGCGAAAACCTGATGCTGCTGCTGTTTTCAAAGTCAACAATTGCCGATTTAAGCCATGTATACGTACCACAATCATGGTTTTCGATCCTTTCAGGATTGAAAAAGACAGAACATCACGATGATCATCACTATCATCACCAGCATCACTATCATCACCATCAAACACCATCATCACCATCACCATCAAACACCATCAAACACCATCATCACCATCATCACCATCATCACCATCAAACACCATACATCTACCTCTTCATCCAACATCCATCATCCACCACCATCTACCTCACCCAACATCCATCATCCCGGCCCTTGGAAGGCCCTCCCCCGCCAGCCGCTCCAGCACCGGCGGCAAGGCCGTGGTCTGCAGCGCGCTGAGTTCCGCCAGGGTCTCCCGTTGCACCTGGCGGATGACCTGGGCGTCGTCCACCCGCAGCTTTCCCATGGCCAGCACCAAGGTGTGCAGCTGCGAGGCTTCCAACCTACGGCGCCATGGCTTGGAGGAGCGCCCGGTTGGAGCCAAGGGGAGGATGCCACCAGTTGGGATGGCCAAAATGGGATGAGATTTAGATGAATTTATAGGGTTTTGTTATGGGTTTGTTGATTGATTTGATTTGATGTTTTGATACTATTACCTGTGCGTATCAAGTCGATGTTGGTCGAAATGTCCGGATCCGGCACAAACAAAACCTGGCGGCTAAGAGGGGGTCCCAGAACACCAAGGCCATTTCACAGCCTTCACTTCAGGAGATTTTACATCGATGACATTTAAGGTCCGTTAATGATCATAAGAGTTCAAACGGCTAAAAAGATTCACCTCGTTAGTCAGGGCCAATAGGTGGCAATAGTCCAATCAACCAGGAATCTCTGCGGAAAGTGGCCCGCCATCCCTTGAGATATTTTGGAGGAACCAGCCAAGGGTTCCCAAGGCGCAAACTGTAGGAGCTATGGAGGCGCAAGCAAATGCGCAAGTTTCGAGGGTTGCTTGGTGGATGCTGCAATGATCATACATGGTGATTTCTCAAGTCATACGGGACGTCAAAATGGTGGGCTTTGTACTACCAACGGCTAAAAAACTTGATGATATTGATTTGGGGGTACTTCTATTTTGAGAAACCACCATATGATATATGACTGTGGGTCAAAACCCTGTACCCCTGGTTCCTCCATCTTGTTTTCCCAATAGGTTTGTTGGTCATTATCCTCCATTATTGCTGGTTAAATGTTTGACCCAGCTCGCAATAGATTCCATTATGGACAGGACCAAAAACCTTTCGAAACTTCGCAACTTGTTTTTCAAATGCCACGCAACTCCTTGACCTTCAAGGCCAGCGCTTCCGCCAATGCCATGGCTGCAGCACTCACCTCCTGTTGGCCCGTCACCAGCGCCACAGGCTGCGGGTATGGCGTGGATGCCGGGAGTGACGCCAGCAAGGAGAGGCTGTGGAAGAGATCTAAGGAGACGTCCAACCTGGTGCTGGTGACACCTGGCCAGCGAGGTTCCGAGGTTCTGACAGCTTGGTGACTGAAGGTTGGAGGTGAAATTGAGCATCATGAGTGGGTATAGATGTGGTTAGATTTGATGAAACAACTAGGGGAGTCAATTTTGAAGTTCGTTTTGAAAAAAGTCAATTTCTTTGCGGTTTGTCGACGGCTTGGAGAGAAGGGATTGGTCACCACGGGCTATAGCAGCAAGCATGCAAAATGAGAAACACTATCTGATTGAATTACCTAAAAGGTCATGCTTCAATATGCTTCAATGAAAGTACCAAAAAGTATAAGTGTGATGAGACTGATATGAGTGATGAGACCGATATGACAGCTACAACGCTAATGTAACAAACAACAAAAACAATCAAAAGAACATGTTTCATTTTTGGACATCATATGAATTTACCTAGGCGCTCCGTGAGTCCACAAATCACAGCCTACGCAACTGAGTCATTTTGATGAGTTTGTGAAGAGTGTCACCACCAGCGCAAGCAGCAAACCCAAAAACTGCTGGGCCTGACGACGCTTCTGCTGCGAGGGTTTGACGGGCAATAGAATTCCTGGCAACAGGTGGCGAAATTGATGGCCATATCTACGCATCTATAGGTGAGATACCCCTTGATACCCTGGTGTAGGAGATACCTCTTGATACTCTGGCGGTTCCTGCAACGAAGCATCGGAACTCACAGCCACTATACCGATTCGCAAATTTGACGAAAACGCTTCCTTGCACCCACCCTCACTTTCCATGCACGTGAATATATCCTAATTATTCCTAATTGATCCTAATTGGCTATCCCAATTGATGCTGTACATGTCTCTCATATGGGTTGGCCTTTCGACCATCAAGCACATGGAAGCCAATCATTTGTGGAAACTCCAGGCGCCCAAAACAAACACCGGGTTCAACAAACAAATCCCGAATGTGCAAAGCATGATGCACAAATCACATAGAATTCTCCAGGAATTAATTCAGCTTGAGATTCCCGAACAAAATCCAGGGATCACCATAGTCAGCATGTCCGTTAGTAAATATTTTCCAGGTTCTGACGATGAATCCTGGTCCCTCGATCCCGTTTTCATATGCAGAATTGACCGTGTCCTGCAGCATTGGGCTGAGACCTGAAACATTGGATACATCCATCCCTTGGTGAACCCGACCGTTGCAAATCCATTGCTGGTACCCGGGGAAGCCAATGGAAGTCACCACCATTGGAAATCCAGTTGATTGTTGAAAATCCAAAATGAACATCTTTTAGGGTGTTGCTAACTAAGCTGAATCATTAGATACATGGCTGTGGGTCAAAACCCTTAGTCCCCCTGGTTCCCCATTATTAACCATTGTTTTCCTCATAAAGTGGTTGGTTATACCCTCATTTGTTGGTTGGTTAACTGCTTGACCCAGCTCGCCACATCTATCCTTTGGGAAGCCAATGGAAGTCAGCTAACTTCCATGGCAACCAACTGCTGGATGGCACTTCAGACGACACCCAAGGCACCAGCTCCGCGAAAGCTTTCGCGATCATCGCCACGCCTTTGCCCTTCAAGCGTCCCGCGGCCATGGAGTGCTGAGCCGCCGTGGACAAGGCTTGTAGCACTGGGACATGTCGAACCTGGGAGGCAGTCCAGGGGCCATGTGACCAGCTGCAAGCATCTGTCACCAGGGAGTTTGCTCCATATCCATGGAAGATTCATCAGGTGGTTTCTTAAAAGGGTTCCCTCAAATCATCCAAGAGTAATCATTTCTAGTACTAAACATTGTTAAGCCATCCATTTTGGGGGCTCCCAATTTTGGGAAGGTCATCGATGAACCCGAGCGCGTCCTTGCTGGACCCATGGGAAGAGTCCAGGTGGATCAGCAAATCATGGATCAGCAATCCACCAAGGATGAACGCCACCAACAAATTGGGGGCCCAAGCTAAGCTGGTGAAGTTGGAGTTGGAGATCATGGAACATCCCTTCCTCCCCAAAAGATGGAGTATAAAAAACTACCTGCTCTGCGGGGTCCGTAGCTTACCCCAACTCAACCAAGTGATATGTAGCTAGGCTGGTTTGAACAATCAAAGCATGGAACATCCGCTGCTGCAGGTATCCAAGGACTCTTGCTGGACATTCTTTGCCATCCATTTAACATTTAACCATCATTCAATATCATCAATATTCAATGAACAAATGTTGATTCTTTCATCACAATTCAATCCAATCCATTCAACTATTAGTTGGTTCATTCAATAACTGTCAAGCTGCTATCCAATCCATTCATCACCCCCCTGGCTCATCCACATCTTCGCACTTCATCATTGCCTGAGCCCCCCGGTAGCTGCCACCACCACCGCCACGGCCATGCGGCCTTCATCTTGGCGAAGGCTTGCGCGGCCGTGGCCAGATGCGTCGCCTTCATCTCCGGCGCCAGCTTGGCCAATGGCGAGGCCAAGGACTTGACCAAGGCCTCCTGGGCCCAGGTCGTCACCGGGATGGCCCCGGGCCCCCCTGGTGGAGTCAACGGGGCTTGGTCGATTCGCCAAGCTGAATGGCTACTGGTTGGTGGTGCGAACAGCCACCCCGTCATGAGATATATGGGCCAAGTCAACCAACCATTTGTTCATAATTACAAATGGGAACATAGGAAATGTGAATCAAAGCACCGACCAGTAGTTGTGTAAGCGCATGATTGCTGTTTACTATCGCCTATTTTCTGACCTTAATTAACAACCATTGAAACCACCAACCAGCAACCAGCTATGCTGGTCCCGAGATTTGCAGCGGCTCCCTTCATTAGAACCATAAATTACTAACAACCATTGACCATTATAATCCCCAATGATTAGCCCAGCTTCATCATGCCAGCTGATGGCTCCAAAGCTGTAGGTGGCCCAC
>VSDK01019230.1:50142-93069 GCA_009767595.1 Symbiodinium kawagutii | reverse complement strand
TTTTTCCAATTCCCTTTCTCCTGCTCAAGCTCATTCCCTGTGTTTTTCCAGTTCCCTTTCTCCCGCTCAAGCTCATTCCCTGTGTTTTTCCAGTTCCCTTTCTCTTTCCCAGTTTCCTTTCAGTTCCCTTTCCAGTTCCCTTTCCAGTTCCCTTTCCAGTTCCCTTTCCAGATCTGATGTGTTTTCATACACTTTCCTTAGATGCGTTTGGTTTTTGAAGAAAAAGAAATTTTTCTTTTTCAATCAATTTTGTATTGAGGCCTGGATTCATTGGAAAATCACATGACATCTGGAAAGGGAACTGGAAAGGGAACTGGAAAGGGAATTGGAAAGGGAACTGAAAGGGAACTGGGAAAGAGAAAGGGAACTGGAAAAACACAGGGAATGAGCTTGAGCGGGAGAAAGGGAACTGGAAAACCACAGGGGATGAGCTTGAGCAGGGGAAAGGGAATTGGAAAAACACAGGGAATATGCTTGAACGGGAGAAAGGGAATTGGAAAAACACAGGGGATGAGCTTGAGCAGGAGAAAGGGAATTGGAAAAACGCAGGGATATGAAGCAGGGAACGACTTTGCGTAAGAGAATGGACATGGTTCTCCCTCCTGACCGTGGCATCCCAATACCGTAGGTGGACGAAATATTCAAACCCTTACGCAAATCAAGGCCCCCGCGCCCCCAAGTTCAATGTTAGATTTGATGTTGATGAGGTTGGCGCGAGTGGACGAAATGAATCAAACCCCCGAGACCGAAATCAAACCCGATCCGCTAACATTGAAATGATGGGGGGGAGGGGGACGCGACATGACAAGTATTCCGGGGTTTGATTAATTTGTCCATCTACTGTAGGAACCCAAAACGGCGGTGCTCCACACCTGTGTAAGTCAAACCCGGGGAAACCACTATGTCCTGTGTTCAGAATCAAAACTTTGATCATCAGAGCACAAAAGTGACTTGCTGATTAGTTGCTGAGCACTCCTAGCATGGCTTTTGGCCAATGGCATAGTTTGGCTCTAGGAGTGCTGATAGATTTTAGTCAAGACTGCTATCGCGCCACAGGTTATACCGAGGATTGTTTACGATATAACACCAACTGGCCTATTAGAAACCCAAGGGACCCAGACCGAGAACCCCATCAGGTACCCAAGCTTTGTCGAGGCTTGTTCAACTCACAGGGTGTCCCAGCTGTTTTCATTGACAGAAGAAGGGTCCTGTCATATAATGCTAAGCTGCTTGGTGGTTGAACCACCCAGTCATGAAACACATGCTTGTCAATCAACCGACCATTCAAGTTAATACATTTGGGAACACCACCAACCAGTATCTAGTTTGCATTATTCCGATAGTTGGGTTTTGCGGAAAAAAACGCGATAGGATCACATTGACCAACAAAAGTTTGCTCAGCCCTGACTGAGTTTCTCCTTTGCCCCTCAGGGCTCAGTAAAATTCACAGCCAAGAGAGGTGAAGGTCCCAACAAACACTTACAGTGTTCACCAGCATTGATCATGATTCATCGACATTGCCAGGCATTTTGCTCCTGGTTAATGATCATGTTTTCCCATTGACATGTTACTGACAAGTGCCGGATCAGTTCAAAGCAACCATGATTGGTTATTGGTTGTTTGGAGATTTTGACCCTTCGGACTTCTAAATGGTGAATTTTTCAACAACATCAGTCGCATTTGCGTTCAAATTGTCAACTATGACGACGCTTGATTCAACGATATCACTTGTTTGATAACATACAAGTGTGGTTAATCAATCATTGTTCAACATTGTCAATAATTGCTATCCTTGGTTGATAATCACTGTGAGCGTTATCAACCATTGTCAACCACCAGTGACCAAGTCTCGCGAAAAAACAGCGTGGTTGTGGTTGGGAATTGTAAGGCCTTTTCTTGACCAAGACTATCCGCACCGTTCATAAGTGCCTTCACACAGCCATCCTCGCACAAGATTTGTTTTCCGCCGACCCCACCACAAGTTCAGTGCATCATGAAGAGCCGTTCCTAGAGCGAGACCCAAATCGAGCCCGATCAAGCCCATCAGCAAGAGAGACAGAGTTCCGGAGACACATTGTTAACCATGATGTTTACTATTATTAACCATTATTGCTAGTTGTTAACCATTCTTGTTAACCATTAGTTGCTAATTGTTTACTATCTGTGTACTGTTAATAATTGTTAAGCATTCTTGTTGACCAACTGTTGTTTAACATTTTTTGTTAATCAACTAATATTAGCCATTATTCTTAACACCTTGTTTTCGCACCTCTATTTACAAGCAACTATTTTCAACCACTATTGTTAATCACTGACTGGACTGTCATGATAGTAAGCATTGTTGGTTGTTAAGCATGAACTTGAACACCACTAGAACATTAGCGATCCTCATCTTGGTGGAGTTTAGATCCCTTGCTAAAAGTCAAACGTTTAGTGGCTATATCGGAAATCAATCATATCCCATAATGCCTAAAAAGCTAAGGTAGTAGCTATAATCCACCCAGTCATGGGAAGGGGGTTTAGTGCCTTGGAGACAGCTGGTGGTAGCATGGGTCATTTCGTTAGCTGAGTCCATCGGGGTTCACGACTGAACTTCAGCGAGGGCAATACCACAGCTGTTCTTCTAAGGGGAGTGGTGGCTTGTAGTTTCAAGAAATCATTGTTGGTTGATTTTTGGGAGAAATTTGCTGAGATATACGTACATCGATAGAATGCCTGGCTCCTACCCAAACCAGTCTGCCTTGACTGACGGGGGATCATTTGATGGCTTCCGAAGCAACCAAACTCAAGATCTGGGTCGAACAGTAGTATGTATACCTCCACAGCAAATCATGGTTCTATCTTGCGGGCCTTCGCTTCACATCTAGCTATGGGTCAGAACAAACTATAGAAACAACTGATGTCAGCATGATCAGACCTCCCATTGATCAACATAAGATCAATGTTGATGTGATAAATTGCTACATCGGTGTTTCTCAAATTGTGGGCCCTCAAATCATCCGATATCTACCATTTCTATTATAGACTATAAGAAACATTCGAGTTTGGGGGTTCTAACATTTGAAGAAACCACCACAACAATATTTTCACCACATGATCAATTGGCATATCCCCTGCTATCGTTGCTTATGATATCTTATTATCCCCTGTCATTTAGTATTAAACAAGTCATTGGTTACTCATCTTGGATGATCTACTTTTCCCCTACTATTAAGCGTTGGTATATTCACTACTATTGTCATCCATGATGATTGAGGCCCCCACCAAAGGGTATCCCACCAGCCAGGGCTGCAAAATTATGAATCATATGGAAAAAAAACAATAATTGGTACTTCTCCACTGTTATTCACACTCAGGTCCGGTCCCCACCGGTCCACTGGTTCCACTGGTTGAACGTTCAAACGGCGACCGCACCAGCGGCTTGGGTAGGCCCGCCCGTGCCACCCGGTGGATCGCATAGCGGCATGGCATTGGAAGATGTGCACACCATCAAGGATGATTGATAATTGTGATATGGTTGATCAATGATGGTTGAGAATGATGGTTGATAATGATGGTTGATAATGATGGTTGATAAAAAAGAATGATTAATTGGAAGATAACGCAATTGGAAGAGATTGATTGGAAACGATGGTATTGGAAGACAACGATTGGTGCACTTCGTCCAATCAATTCAACCATCATTTCACCAACAATGATTGAGAATTGCAGTAGTTATCCATCAATGCTTAGCCATTCTAAAAAATAATTCACCATCGATGAACTAGTCATGAACCATTTCAAACCATAATTATCCAAACACTAGGACACTAGGTTTTACCTTTACAAAACAAACATTCACCTAAGCGCTTTTCAACCCACTCACCCATGAATCACAAGACTTGATGCAAAAGTAAAAATCAAACATCAACTCACCACTTGTCAAGCTTGGTTTGACCACTGAGGACCACATCAACTCACGTGAATTGGCCACGAATGACCTGGCTGTGGGTCAAAATCCTGTACCCCTGGTTCCCCTATCATTAATCATTAGTTTCCCTACTATTACTGGTTATTATCCACCATCAGTTGGTTGCTTAATATTGACCCACAGCCACCTCATGAATCAGCCATTCCCATGGGTCACCACCATGGGTCACCATGGGTCCTGGATGAGGTAGCACGCCACGGAGTTGGCCACTGCCGTACCCAAGACCTGCGCAGAATCCATCCGCACCCGAAAACATGTCGCGGGGTGGAGGTGAAACCTGGTGATAATGAGTGGTTTAATCATGATACTGGTTTTTATATATATATATATACGGAATACATATATATGTTTAAAACTCTCTCTCTCTATATATATATATATGTTGAAAACTAAATATATATATATATATATATAAATATAGATATTCAGATATATATATATACATTAATGATATGGTAATCATGTTTAATTAATATAATGATACTCCAATGATAGGGGGTAATCACCAACAATAGATCATAAACATTATGAACCATGACTAATGCTTAATATTGGTTGATTATTGATAGCCATCCCAATGATAGGGGGTAATGGCAAAGAATAATTGTATAAACCAATGGGGATCATAGATGTGCTTAAACATGGTAACGGTAGGTGGCTAATGTGCCAAGCCAAGACGGGTATAAAATGGGTCCCACCAAGAATTCATGATTTTACGAATGGAAACCACAGGGGTATTTGGGGGGTACCCCGATTTTGGCACATACCCAGTTGTGAAGATGTGGTCACTAACGTATATCCAAGTACCTATTCGGATAATATCTACATAGAATTATATATATATATATGACAACCAACTTGGTTATTTGCAAGATAGATAAAAGCAAATCATCTCTTCTTGTTTCTCAAGGCGGACTCCCCGAGATATAAGTTGGTCCATTCGACATCAAACTATGGATATCTCTACCAAAAGTGGTAGTTAGACGAGTGAACTAACGAAAGCGAACTAAGTTCATAAACTCACAGCTATACCAAGATTACGTAAGTGAGCTTCCTTGGATGTGCACCCCTACTTCGCAAGTGGTCACAATTCCCGTGGTTTCGTAACGGGGTTACTTCAGCTACCAAACGTAGGGCGTAACCAACCATGGCTTCACTAACCCCAGCTGCACATCCAAGTAGTTATCCAGCTGGGTAAGTTACCTGGAACTGCAGCTGGTTATCATCAGGTGAAGCAACCAAGTAGTTATCCAGTTACCTGATTCATACTTGTTTTCATACTAGTTTTCATACTAGTTCTTCTCCCACCAGCCTGACCTCCTACTAAGTTTCCAGCCCACCCGTTGTAGTTTTCATCTGATGAACCGGCTGGGTACCACCTGGTTAGGTGCTACGGGACCCGAGACGCCTTCAGCACAGGGAGGCCGCCGGCACCGCGGGATGAGGTGAGCTTCACCCCTGAGAGCGTTTAAGATAGGGCAGATGGGGGGGGTTCAGATGGTTCTTGGGTGTTTTTGTATTTCTTTTAAATAGGGGATTGTACTTTTTTATAGGGATTATATTGTTTTTTTTAGGGGATTATACTGGGTTTCAGATCTGTTTTTTTTCAAAAGGGGATTATATTATGTTTAAAGGGGATTATGCTGGTTTTATGGTGGTTGTATAGTTGATTATCTTATGATCATGGATTTATAGCGGTGCATCGTAGGGAATTCTAGTGGTCAACTACATAGTGTTGGTGGTTTCTCAAGATTTGGGGAGGTGATTTTATTGGGATTTGTCTTGGGGTTATCTAGCTATTCATAGTGGTGAACAATAGGGGATAACCAACAACAACAATGGTGAAACAACTACGAGGTGGTGGGTTTCTCAAGCCATGGGGGAACCCCAAAACTATGGTTGGTTTATTAGTAAAAATGCTTACGAGACTGAATGATAACTGGAAGCACCCCTATCTTAAGAAACCACCATAGAGCTGGGTCAATATTTACCAACCAAGGGAAGGGGTAGGAAAACATCACAACAAAGACAGAGACTGGGGGCTGGAAATTTGGAGGATGTGAACAGCTGGGATACAGGATATAGATTCACCACCATGTGAAATTGGGACCTGTCGGAGTCAAGGTTCGAATGTTGCATCCACGATAAACCATCAGAATCTTCATCATAGCTTATCCATTGTGAAGGTAAATCCAAAATAAACATCATATTTCATGATATCAATAATGGTATTTTTTAACGGATGGTACACCATTCCATGGTTCCTTGAGGAAAGTTCATTCTAGAATGGTAGATCCATAATTTGGGATAAGTCAACCATTATTCAGGGGAAATTGAAGGTAGCTCAATAATATTGATCTGTATAGGCTCAGGGTCTGGAAATGGTATCACTCGACCTTCACTACGTGGATGTGCATCCCCAAATAGCAACCGGTATCATTTACCGTGGTTGTAGCAATGGAAAATGACAATTGTTCATAGGAAATCCTGGGGAACCGGCTATAAATGGTGGATTTTCCATTGCCAGGTGACTATGGGTCAAAACCCCGTACCCCTGGTTCCACTCTATCATTAACCATT
This sequence comes from Symbiodinium kawagutii, assembly GCA_009767595.1. Taxonomy (NCBI): domain Eukaryota; class Dinophyceae; order Suessiales; family Symbiodiniaceae; genus Symbiodinium; species Symbiodinium kawagutii. The sequence continues at coordinate 86,519 of VSDK01019230.1, read as the reverse complement.
GTTTTCCTTCTTATTGGTTGGTGATTATCCCCATTATTGGTTAGGTAATATTGACCCATAGCCAGGTTAGTTTACCAGGAAGACATTCCAAATTGACCGCTGCCCATCCTGTTGTCTACGTGGAAGTTGCATTTCTTTGCCAAGAATTGCCAAGGCATTCATGGCCAGGCAGCTGGGAAGTGCACCACCTGGAACCGATTGGTCTCATCCGGAGTTGGGAATGGTCCAACATGAGAAAGGAAAATGGTAGATATAACTAGCTTGTTAAATGGCTTATTAATCAACTTTTAACCTAACATGGCAACCCACCTGCTGTCGCACCTCCTCCAGGGGCCCTGCCCTTTTCGACGCGAAAAGTTTTCGGCGCCTGCGCGTCGAGCAATGCCAGAAGAATTGCTCGCCAGAAGCTGAGCCATCTGGCGCCCAAGTCGGCGAAGCCGCGTTGGGTGGGTGGGGAAGGCCAGCCAATCTGGGGGTTTTATAGCTCCTTAATGTTGGTTAATAATGGTTAATCATGGTTAATTAGTAGCTGGGTGTTTGGCCAGTAGCTGGTGAATAATGGTTACTGATAATTCACACTGGTTAAAAAGGGTAAATAATAGCTGATTAGTGGTTAAGAATAGATGGTTAATTGGGTTTTATAGCTGCTTAATACGTTAATATTGGTTAAGAATGATTAATAATAGCTGGTTAATACTGGTTAATAGTAGCTGGGGGACTATTCATAGCCAGATGATAATTTTTTATAATGGTCAATAATAGCTGGTCAATGGTTGATAATACGGCATAATAAGTAACAATAGCAGGGGATATACCAGCTATAATTATATGGCGAGCTGGGTCATTACTAACCAACCAATTTCATGGAAGATAAGTTCACCAACGATGGGGGAACCAGGGGTGTAGGGTAAACTGACCCATAGCCGTATCGGGGTTCTATAGAGCAATGTAATAAGTACTAGTTAATAGGGGAGAATCACCAACCAATGTGGGGTGATGGTTGTCTGGCCGCCCTATGGTTGTTTGGTCAATCTGGGAGCCAGTAGCAGCCATCTACTGGCCCTATGAATCTGTCGGTCACAGTACATCTGTAGCCAATATGGGGAGGGTTGTCATGGTTTTTAAAAGATATTATTATAACGGACTCCCTCGTGCCTCCCCCCTTCAAAAGCAGCCTCTCTTGAAGCAACCTCAGGTGATCTCCTAAGATAGTAGTTGATGTAGCTGCTGAAAAAAATGCTACAGAACTTCCCAGGGCTATGCAGTAGCTTCCGCCATCAGCCCCTGGAACGGACTTCATGCCAAGCCGCTGGATCCTGAAGCTGCCAACGACTGCGTGCACTTCACTTTTCTATTAGGATGCATCAACATGAACATTCATACAAATAAACCTGCGCACTCTATCTTCAAATGAATGAACAAGGTTGAAATGTGAAAAGAGATAGCTGAAAGGGTATGTTGCTAGTCACAAAAAATATCTATTAAGCAAGAACTGTTAATATGCAGAGTACCAAATCTTAAGTTCACCATTAATCAGCCATCATTGACCAACCACTTCACCATCATTCACCGGTAATTCACCATGATTAAGCCTTCCCCAACCATCAGTCACCAGTGACTAAGCATATTCACTGGTTGGTGGCTCCAAACCCTATGAAAAAATATTAGTCAACTAAGCATTTGTTGATACTAGGGCAAATAGAACATGTTTGAAAACATCAACCAGTTCACTGTCATCAACCCCATCCTCCACCAATCATCGCTCAGCCCCCACGTTGGGTCGCGCGGGTGTCGCAGAATTGCTGCAAGCGCCGATCCCGGGTTGAAGCCGAACCTCCTCGTTGGGCATGGCCAGCTGAAGCGTCAGCGTGTCGCCGCCTGTGGGGGGTGAACATGATTGCTAGGACTGATAACATGGAATCAACAGTGGCTGGTCAATAGTAGTTAATACTTATATTCACTATTACCAGTTCATTCTGATGCTAATAAATGGATCTCACTATCAGTAGCAAACAGTTGATGGTTATATTCATTGTTAACACGATCATTAACATGGACAGTTACTGGTCAATCAACGGTGAATCATACTACTTGACCATGGAGAGCACAATTATAGCCATTAAAGGCCATTCATATGCTTGATTGTGCTTATGGTTGAAAAAAGAAGGGTCAAGCAATGATATACTATACTGCTAATCAATAGCTAATGAAAATGATATGATTCATACTTGAAACTTCATTACTGGTATGATGAATAGCTATACTGATAGATGTTCTGATGAATGGTATATATGTAATATCATTGCCAATGATATTATATTAAATCATGATTCATGATTCTATTACCTGTGCAAGTGATGCATAATGGATCTTAATGGTTTATATGGTTAACAACTACTCATAGTCCATGATGGTCAATGACCGTGGTAAACCATGATGATAGATCATGATCATCACTGTCAGTACTAGCTACAGTTTGACTGTAGTAATCAAAAATATCATGATGTAATTTGATAGGTATTTTGTCAACTATTAATGGCATGTGCTCTTAGATCATGATGGTAATGTCAATTGACAAGTACAGCCAATATGTGCAGTCAATAACTATGACAATAAAAACACATATCATGGCGGAATAGAAATCACCGTCAACAATAGTGATCAGAGTCTAAAACTGATGGTTTTCACCGTTGTCACTATCTGTGGTATGTTTATTGTAGTGATCTCTACAATCGGGTCAACGACTACCAATGGGGTGATTGATCAAAGGTACTAATGACGCACAGGGTGATGATTAAGTATTTGCTAAACAGTTGCAAACAATGACAGTTGACAACTCTGATAATATTGATGGTCATCAGTGTCAGCAGCTATAAGTGACCGATGAGACAATTTTATGGCGCATGTTGACAGCTAACATTGTTGATGATAACTATGATCATCGATAGCTCAAAGCACATCTTAAAAAATCTTGAATAGCCAACATCAACAATTGTGTTCATAGTCTGATACTGATGGTGATTTGCCCTGATCTTCATAGAAATAAGATGGTGACTATTCCAATCACCATTCACAATTAATCAAAATATCAATTTAAAACTGCAATAATGGAAGCTAGTGGTGGCAAAGAGTGTTCACATGTGTTAACTGTTGACCATACCATTTGAGAAATGATAGTAACAACCAGAAATGATAACACTGATCATAGTGACCTAAGCAGCAATCACTATAGTTAGGGCACATACTATGTCCAACGATGGAAGCTATGGATACAGCAAGAAAGGCCTGAGCTGCTGCTCAATAGTGGTGGTATGCTACTTTTCATTATGAGTATGGCCACGATGATGATAAGTGACAAAGAGTGTTGTCACACAGTCATCTGCTAATTCTGCCAACTATAGCGGTCATACTGATGATAATGACACTACTGGTATAGTGTTGCTTCATGATAACCGTGCTTGACAATGGTGACAAATGGCACTGATAGTAATGCTGATTTCTAGACAATGATAAACAAAATGACTACAAGTTGGTGGTACTTACAACCTTGGTACTGGTGGTAAACAAACATATTTGTCAGTACCAACAACAGTGCTACTAAACTTTACTAAACAGCAATAACGGGCTAACAGCAACCATAATTTGTGCTTCATGATACTTTACCCTCAATTGCCCTGCATTTGTGGCGTTGATACAAATTAGTTTGGGACTCGCAGCCATTTTGAAATCAGGGATTTGAGGGTCGAGGTACTGAGATTGGCAGATCTACACTGCTGTTGGCTATATGCATGGATTGTTGTTGGTTGACCATTTGTATTCTTCGTTAACCAGCCCAGAACTTGCAAATTCATGATGGTAGTTCGAAATGAAGATCCATAATTACATGTGACAAGCCATGTGCAACACTTGCTTAGCACCTATTCATTGCGCGGCACCGCGCATTGGGGGGTACGGCTTGGTGACTCTTGGTTATTTGCCACCATTTTATCAATTAATTAGCCATTGAGAAACCATAATAAAAACATGAATTAGACAGGAATAGCCTATGAATTACCAACATTAAACTACTCAATCATCCTTGTTAGAACCCATGTAACACCAAGAATCACCACTGGCACAACAACCGCTGCCGCCACACTGGCACCTCCTTGGGGTGCTCGGTTCGCGGCACCAGACAACGCGCCTGGTCAGGACACCAACGGGCTGGTTGGGGTTCAACATTGACCCACTGAAACGGCTGAACATCCCAACGCTAGTGACTGGCCAACAATGATAGTAGTGGCTAATAATGACTGATGGTTCTTAAAGGTTCTTGATTGGTAATAAGAAAAAGTGGTTAACAACTGGTTTGTGGTTGAACCACCCCGTCATGAAAAGTTTTGAGTCAATAAACCAACTATTTGTTATATAAATGGTAGGGAAAAGAAAAAATGTTTACAACCCACCAACCAACCATAGGGACTGGTCATTTTGGATGGTCATGAGGGGTACAGGGTACCCACAGCCATGCGTGTCTGATGGAAGCTCGCCTGCGATGCCCAGGTTCACCGCCGTGAGACCGGCATTGTTGGCGCCGGATCGACCGCGGAAACCGTTTCCGGTGCCGCCTTGGTAGGGCCATGGGTCCACGTTAGGAGGTGAAGCATGGCATGGAATGGTTCATCTTGGTGGGTTTGGAGTGGTCAATGTGGTGATTTATGAGTTTTTGAATGGCGAATATGGTGATATGAGCAATGGTTAGTATGTTGATTTATGATTAATCTCTATGGTGAATGTGGTGATTTATGATTCATAATCTATAGTGAACTATGATTCAGTGGTTTTGAACAGTTTGTGTGGTGATTTGATGGTGTATCTCTATGATGAATCAAGGGCGAATTAATTATGTTTAGTGAATGGTTATTTAACTAGAAATAATGGGGATTCAACAGGTAAAAACAATCATGGTGGTTGGTTGTAATGCTGCTTATAATGACTGTTGTTGCTGGGTACACCAAACTCAATACATGCTAAATGATGCGACAGTACTGGCTCATAGAGGTTGATAATCGATGGATGCCGATGGTTGACAATTGACAATCACTACTAACCACTATCATCTAACCACCAATTGACGATTGCTATCAACCACTCATCACCATTATTGACGATCAGTATCAATCATTGACCATCTATTAACCCTATGACTATATGCCAGAATGGTTTAGAGATGGTAGTGAGAATTCATGCGGATTGCAATGGCCAGTAGTAATAGTACAGTAGCTGTCAGTGGTCAAATGTTAAGTTCTTGGTCGGAAGTTGTTCAACATAGTTTTGCTATCATTATCTGCTGAATCATCGTTTGATTTTGTTTGCTTACCATAATAATAGTAGCAATCGTAGCAAAACTATGAGCAAACAAGTCATTGCTTATGATAATTACTTACCATTTATAAACCATTGATACTTGCTTACAATTGCTCATTTGTTTGCTTACCACCTATAAAACTCAAACGTAAGCAATGTTGAGCAGCGCCTCACGATACTTACGATGATCATGGCTAGTCAGGGCTGGTGTGGGTGATGAAATCCGGACGAAACCATGGTATGGTAGTTAAAAGTGGTGAATGACCAACAGTAAATGGTAAATAATGCTGGGAAATGATGATTCATAAGGATTGCAGAATAAATCAGAATAAGAGTGGTTTATGATGGTACAAGTAACTCTGGGTCAACTAGATTCAAGAAGTTATTCATGAACAAATTGGGCAACAACAATGAGTCGAGCAGAGTTGGTTGATTGATATCAATGCATGCCAATGTCAACTTGCAGTCAATGGTTTGTCACATGCATTCATGTTGCATAATAGATGTTGATAACTTTATGTTCCAGAAAAAAGGGGATGGGCCCGCAGCTGTATTGTTGTTGGTGAGTTCACCCACTATACTTGGTAGAAATTCTCTGTGCGAAGCAATGAACAGCGGCTATGCTTTGAGGGTCGGAACTAGAGCTGCAGAGATTCCCCTTCATGTTTGATCTATTCCCCGTCCATATGGGGTTGTCCATACATCCACTATCATCCCTGACATATCGCGATTGATCGTCAGTGACCACTCAGAGACCATTTACCATTGTTCATCATGATGCGGCATTATTTACCATTTACCACTTTCATAGTGAATCCTTAGGATTTGATAGTTGATGACCTGGTTATCATCATTTCGCATCATTAGCCACTAAGCAGTGTTCAGCATTAACCAATCATGAATCACTATTGACAGTATTTCTAGCGATAGGTGAAACCGTGATGGTGAGTAAAACCATTGGTTGGCTACCGACTGGATATCAACAATCAAGTACAAAAAAGCACATGCAGAGTGGTGATGGAAATAATAAGCTTGATGGGTTATATAACGACTTGTTGACTTTTTACAACTTTGTTAATGGTTGACTTCGAGCTGTTTTTACAACACTGCAATGGTTGATGGGTTCAGCAAATCACAAACCAATCTTAATCAACAGAAAACTCAACAAAATCAACAAATCATTGACAGTCAATTGCAAAAAAGAAACTATATCATCTCTCCAAAAAACGTCAAATGCCTTAAAAAACAACTATAACTACAACCTCTTATTAAGAAAAAACATACTTCCCTTCAAGGTGGGCCCCCAACCACTTGTGTTTATAACGAAGTAGAGTTAACTACCAATTATAAGGGTTTTAAAGACTACTTATAGCTGCTTAGGGCGCACCTTGTAAAATCAAATGCCTCATAAAACAGCTAGAACTATAACCTCTCATTGAAGAGAACAGACTTCCCTCCAAGGTGGGCCCCCAACCACTGAACTAAGTTTATTTATAACCTCCTATGAACAAAAAAACAAACTTTCCTACTAGGCAGTGGGTCAAAACCCTGTACCCCTGGTTCCCCACCATTAACCATTGTTTTCCCTATAAAATGGTTGGTTATCATCCCCCATTATTGTTGGTCAATATTGACCCATGGCCATACATAGCTGGTATATCCCCTACTATTGTTACTTATCATTCCCTATCATTAACCATTAACCAGCTAGTTAACCATTGGTTGGTTGATTAATGCCATATATAGCTGGTATATCCCCTAGTATTGTTGCTTATTATCCCCTACTATAAACCATTAACCAGCTATAAACAACTGACCCCCACCCCTCGAACTTTGCCACCGCTTTGCCGCTGCTCGGTTCCCCCGCCGCGCGGGGCGGAGGCCACGGTCGCCTCGCTCCGATCCATCCGGGGCTCCATCCGGGACTCGGCCTCGCCGCGGCGTTCCAGGGCGCTGTGAACTTGTCGGACCACCTGGGCCCGCGCGGTGCAAACGACCGCGACGGGTGATGAGTGATAAATGAAATGATTATCACCCCTACTCAATGGGGGATAGCTATATTATTAATAAATGATGGTCAGTGACAAATGAAATGACTATAGCTAGTGTCAAGTAAATGATTAATAATGATTTCTTTTATACGATTATTATATTAATAATAATGATTACATTATATATGTATCAATGATAATTATCATTGATGAATAATGATCAATAAAAGTGGTGATAATTAATAATAGTGATGATTAATAATGATAATAATGATAATGATCATTAGATGATGATAAAGTGATTATCAATAAATGATTATCAGTGATAAATGAAATGACTATTGCTAATGTCAAATAAATGATGAATAATGACCACTTTTACACGAGAAATTAATTATTGTATTAATAGTTGTGATTATATTTTATATTTATCAATGATGATTATCATTGATGAATAATGATAATAATATTAATAATCATCAATAAGTGATTATCAGTGATATATAAGTGAAATGATTATAGCTAATGTCAAATAAATGATTATCACCCCTACTAGATGGGGTATAGCTATATATGATGATTGATAAGGGTGATAATAAATGACTAATACTGATTATCATCATTATTACTATTAATAAGGGTGATTATCATCATGATTTATAGCTAATGTCAAATGCGTATATAAAGCTATATCATCATTCATTAGTAATAAACTATTATCAATACATTGATAATAAATGGGTATAGCTATATCACCCTCATAATCACATTGGTGATTCGTAGTGGCTATAAGAATGGCTATACAAATCAGGGTGATAATAAATGACTAATGTTAACCCAGGATTCAACCTCAGGTTGATCAATTCAGGGGGTTAGCTTCTTTAATGGGAAACCATGGTTTTTGGGGGATACTCTCTATTAATCAACCAAGGGTTTGTTAATCCTGGGTAGACATTTCTAGTGATTAGCAATGGTTATAATTAGGGTTATAATGATGATTATTAATAATGATTGGTGGTGATAAGATATGACAAGTACTGGTGATAATGAATGATCAATGGAAAATAAAGGACTACTTGATATATATAAATATTGGTGAGTAGAGGTGATTTGCAATGGTTATGATGAGGGCTATTGGCAGGTATTAGCTGTTATCATTATCTGATAATAATGACTCATGGTGATTAGTACCGGTTATATACCAAAACATTGTTTTGGAAATTTGAAATTGTATTGTTAGCAGTCATTTGTAGAAGTGGCTAATAAACAGTTGTATATAAGTAATGTGTGTTTTAAAAATGACAATGAGGCTTATTATAATAACAAAAATAGTAGTAGTGGCCGGTAATGACTAGCGGTGAGTGATTAGTGATAATAAACAGTGGTTAACAACTGGTTGGTGGTTCCAACCCCAATCAAACATGTTGGTCAGACAACCAACCATGCGGAATCAAGGATCCAACGGGCGCGTTTTGCAAGGGATCTGGCTCCGCACTCAGTTGTGGGGATAGTTTACCTCCTCTAACTGGTACGGCCACTGAACCCCCGCTAGGATATGTATAGTTATAAGTCATGAGTCAAAAGCTATAAACCCACTATGTGTACATGTTTGGGGGCCAACTATATCGACAATGGCTATCTCAAGTTGTTGTAATGTTATCACTCGTTGATACTAGATATTGCATGGCTGATCACCACCAGTACGATCACCACCAGTACTAAGACATACTACGTCATTAAGACACATTAAGACTTTATATACTTGTTGATGAACTACTAAGGCATACCGAGTTATTCAGACTATGTCCACTGATGATAGTCATGCCAGTCATGATGACTTTCGTACCAACGGCCATAGGGTGGCACCCACAGCCATCGCCAGGTGTTCCGACATCCACTCTTTGGGAGATGTCGCCCTTTACCTCCATGAGGCGAAAGCGATAGACATCACCACCCTCCTGAGCCGCTGGTGGGGCTCCTTCACCGGTGGACATCAACGGTGCGTGGGGAGTGGTTGCCCCGGTTGCCATCAACCAGGGTAGAAGCAAAGCTGTATAGGTTGGTAGTGACCTCACTGGGTCATTCTATGAAGTCAATGTTGGTCATGGAGTATCTGGGAATGGTAAGGAAAAGTGGCCGAGAAAACAGTTTTTAGATCATACCTACCAACGGTAAGGAGAGAACCCATCAATTTCATGTAATAAATTCCATGGAGAACCAGCGACCAACAATTTGAGATCCAACAATTGCTATAACCATGAGGGTACCATTAGACTAGAGCACTCCTGGTGGCTCCTTAGCTCCCCCTTAAAAGGGCTATATGGATACGCGTGGCTCCTTAGCTGCCTCCCAACCACCAGCGAGCGGATGTTAATAAATTTGAGGAACCAACAAACCTGTGTATCGGATTATCTTGGTATATCACCGTGAACTATGGCACCCCTTAAAAGATTGCTTTTCATTCACACAATGTCATTGTCAGGGTGTTTGATGGATGCCCACTTTGATGGATATGACATGACACTTTACACGACAAACCCACAACTTTTTAAACAGCAAACCCAACCAAGAACTCTAAGCAAATTACTCCTGTTACCAAGAGTATTGAAGATCTCATGTATGACTCACCCAGAATCTTCACATGGGCAGTACATGTCAAATGTGGGCAGAAAGTTCGTCACAAATAAAGTCTCAGGTCTTTGCAAGTGGGTATAAGCCCGACAACATCGGCGTGTTGGTAACTTCTGACCTGTGAAGGATAGTTTAAGCAAACTTTTGCCAAATAGTGAAGCATCATCAATCTCAACCGTGACCATTCAATGATAATTGCATACTTATCAACAATTTCCACATCAAATAGTGATTCTCATCAGTATCAATAATCACCAACAATCTACCCATTGACCATTCACAACATGCTTAACAACGGCGCTTTTCGAAGCCCCGGCCCTGTCAACGCCACGCTCCGCACGCATCTGACCAGGCTTTCCCACTTCCAAAGCCTCGGCCTTGTGCTGCTGCACCTGCAGGAGGTGGTGCTTCAGCGAATGATCACCCAAAACAGATGGAAATTCATGGAACCGATCAGCAAATTGGATTAATAAATTAGATTGATATGGATTGATATGGATTGATATGGATTGATATGGATTGATATGGATTGATAAATTAGATTGATTTGGATTGATATAGATTCCATAATTAGACAAATTGGTGTTAGATTCCATGATTAGATTGATAATCTTCTTTGATTACATACAATGTATCTTACTAATGGCAACTAGATTGATACATCATTGTACGATAAATGATACTAAGATTTGTATTACGTATGATCACCCATGATACCACATTTGCTTAATTGATTGATCACCAAATTATGCCTATTGTTTGCAAATGACTGGTGATCAATCAATCCATTCTGGATCAATGGAATTTAGTGATATGCCAAACTAAGGAATAATTTGGATTTGGATTTATGGATATTAGAGTATTTTTGGATTATCAATCCAATCGCCATAGGAATCCATAATTGGATCAAGGGACAATAGGGTGCATGTCCATATGGTGATGAATTGCCTATGGAACAATGGACTCCAATGAAAATCAACCATGAGAATAAGAATCCATGCAGGAATATATGTCTTAATCGGGTGTAAAACGGAACATATTTCTAAAATCGGGATATTGAACCATATATGATTTCAAATAGTTGTCATTCAAATGCAAATGACATTAACCGATGAGTGTGGACTATAAGAACGCATAAGCGTCACCTACAGGAATTCAATCCCATGGCTACTAAATCTCATGGCTATTAAATTTCATGGCCAATTCATACCATTTGGTGGTTTCTCAAAATAGGGGACCCCCCCCAAATCATCCATTGTAAACCATTTAATTATAGCATTAAACCAACCATTTTTTGGGCACCCCTGTTTCGAGAAACCACCATTTAAGTGATAGCATCACTTTTCAACAGCAAACACCAAATCATGTTGCGCACATGCCGAAGCTGAAGATCTTGGAGCATAGCCACGAAGACAGCGTCGTGATGTGCTGCAGTGACTGACACTTCTTTGGAGCTGGTCTCGAACTACATGTGGTGGTTTCTCAAAATAGGAGTACCCCAAAATGGTTGGTTTATTACTAGAAATGATTATTGATGGATGATTCAGGGGGTCCCCTATTTTGAGAAACACCCATGTAGCAAAAGGATTTCAGGCCCTCATGATGAACCATTGTCACCTACCAATCACTGATCATAATCTACGATCGAATAACTATGAACTGATGATAATCACCGATCATTCAGCCATCAATTAACCAGCAATTACCCATTAAAAGAATGACACTTATTAACTTTCAATACTCACAGTTACTCATCAACAAACCATTGACTGAACATCGTTGGACCCTTTGTTCACCTTCAGGCGCTGCCAGAGCCCACAAAGACTCAGGATAGAATCGGCCATGTTCCCTGAGTGGGCAGGGAAGGTCCACGAATATAGATTACCTTCAGCTGTACTATCACCATCACTCACAGGGCAACTAACCATCAATGACCATCAGGCATGCATTCAATTCACTGGCAATGAATCCTCATTTCCCTTTGCAAACCATCAACGCTATCACTGGGTTGGTCGATGGTAAAATCTGGAGAAACCCCCTAGGAATGGTAGTTAAAACCAGGCTTTTGCTGATTTTCCCATCAAAAACCACCATCAATAACCATGATTCACGATCAGTTTCACCAATTTGTTCAGAAAACCCTGGGGAAATCATCCATCAAAATGCTGGAGTTTTTCTTGCCATGTTAGGCAAAATCAGAGGGAAAACCTTATTCACCATCAGTTTCCCCTCCAAAGCTGGGAAGGCTCACCAGAGCAAGTCAGAGGGCATGATGGCTGGTGTCATGATGGAAAATGAAGTTCTACCTGGCAAATGGCTGGTTAAGTTCAACCATAGTGAAGTTAGAAGTGCTGGCTGATGTTTACAATTGGTTCTACTGACAATCGTAACAGGAAAACTGACAACAACAGCCAATCTACAAAAGAGTCAAACTGGTGAGAGCATATGACAGCGTCGCCCTAGACATTGAAATAAAAACTGTTTCAAGTTAACCAACCAATGACTGAACAATGAGGGCAGCTTCCCTGCACGCCGCAGCACCTTTTTTTCTTGAGGCCCGATGTTGTCTCTGAAGCTGAGCTTCTGCTTCGGCTTCGCATCAGAGAAACTTCACGGAGTGAAACCGGCGTTGGAAATCTCCTCACTGTCCGGTACGGGGAATCCGCACGGAGGACCGGTCGAAAGGTCGGAAGCGTGGAATGCCGATGGCGGAAGGGTATTAAGCGGCAGCTGCTTCGAATCACCGCAAAAAAAGAAGCCTGACATGCAGTTCACTGGAAGTTGCTCAAGACTTAGAGGGGCCAAGTGAGCTGCCACATGCACCAAGGGTCATTGCCCCTTGTGACAAGTTCATCTAGCAGCAAGTGACTTTGTTTCTGCACCGGACTCAATTCCGGAACACAAGCTCTGGGAATCCAACGTGCTCCATGCTTGGTATATTTACCACCAAGCAGCAGTAAAATCACCCAGTTATGGAGGTAAATACACCACGCAGGGAGCATTTGGGATGTGATCCCTGCATGAATTTCTAATCGTAGTGGTCTTGCGCGTCCATATTCTCATGTCTTCGCGCCTTGCTGCTTGCGTGCGTGAGGAGCACTGGCGAGATCCCCGAACCACAAGGGAAGCAGCAGTCCACGGGTTTTGAGAAGGCGGGTGGTTCATCAGCTGGCAAACTAATGATGAAAAGATGAGTAATTAAGGGATAATCCGTGATAATCCATAACCAACATTAGAAGAGAAAGTACCATTGACATACTTTCGCATTGATTTCTTGAAATAGGGTAGTCCAAAATTGATTGGCTTGAAGTAGAGCACAGGCTGTTTCTTTTGGATCCTGGGTTTCCCTGTAGAAAACCTGGCTGTTTGTCCACCAGAGTATGGGGTGAAGTAACCCAAGACCTTGTACTTTGCGCACGGGTGCACCAAACCCAACTTGACTCTGTGGCAAACTAAGCTGGTTGCGTGGAAAATCCACCATAAAAATAGCAGGTTTACGGCTTATGTATTGAAACTGGTGATGTTGAGCTTCCCCAGGCTAGTGTACTAAAGAAAGTGACCATGTGCATCAGCCTTTTCCGAGGACATCAAGTTCCATGTCAGCTGCACACTAAAACTGCCAGCTCTCAGAATCCAACAACAACAGGCTTCTTGATTTCTTGGTGGCCTATACTGCTGAAGTCACCGAACAAATGTGAGTTCAAATGCACACATGGTGGACAACGTGTACGAAAAAACACGTAGAGTATGTCTTGGTTTCTCAAAACAGGGGTATCCCAAATAATCCAATATCAATTGCTGCTTATCAATAAACCAACCATTTTTTGGGTTCCTTTTGTAGAAGTATAGCTTGTTTCCACGAGTAATTCCAAAATCTCAGCAGCTGGACATTGCACTGCACTGCAAATCCATGGCAAACATTTGATTAGTAGCCTCAAGACTGCTGGATTTAAACCATTTCCTGGCTGAGAATGATCAGAGAATGCTTCGTTTGGTGCCACCATCTATCAACCAACCTGCCGTAATAGCTCGAATTTTCACATTTCGTAGTCAAGGGGATCACACTTTTCACATATCCTACGGGTTGTTTTCAAGTACCAGTGACCGAGAGATAGAGTCACAGTAAGTTACCGGTGTCCATAGTCTTATTGGTTCAAGGTCATATCACTATATCAAAGAATCATGTGGTTGTTTCTCAAAATAGAGGACCCCCAAATCATCCAATACCCAGTAACTAGCAAACCATTTTTGGGGTTCTCGATTTTGAGTGAGAAGCACTCATCTATTACATATTCAATTCTTCATGGCGATACCAAATTTCTGAATAATTTTGACCATGGCAACATCAGTGCTGACTTCATTGTGGTTCGGCTCTCTCCTTCATACAGCTTCATACAGCCCCTCTTCTGGGGCCTTGCTATAGCCTCTACAGCTGGAATCGCGAATGGGAGATTCGGCATGGCAAAACCTCACCCCAGTGTGGCAGTCATGTGCCACCCGCGTTGCGACGACCGTTGACACTTGCGAGTCTGGAGCAAGTCAGCTGAACAGCGAGACTGAGACGCCTGGATTTTTGACCTTGGAGGGGGGAGCAGCTTTGGGCGGGAGGAGCACATTTGTAGATGTGGTGGTTTCTCAAAACAAGGAACCCTCAAATGGTTGGTTTATTACTATGAACATGATGTCTGAACATGGGTCTATAAAGGATGATTTGTGGGTACTCCTATTTCGAGAAACACTCATAGTGCCGATCTCTGTCAAATCTCTGTGTATCATGAGATTTTACACCTGCGGGGGATATGTGAGATTCGAAATGCTCATGACTCAAGCAGCAACTTCTTTGCAAGAGCCTAGCAACATTCGTATCTGACGATCACAGGAGCTGAGCTATATGAAGGGAATCCTTGAAACAAAAACAGGATCATTGCAAACCCGTGTTCTCAATGCGATCAATCAAAAATGTGACCCCCAAACAAAAATTGAGCATTGCCTGCTGCCATTGGCCATGGAGGTGCCCCAATCTGCTGCAAACTCACACTTTTGAACGAGGGTTTGGGGGTATCCTGATTTGATGCCTACTGAGTGCCACATTTTTGACATATGAAGTAGTAGCAAATCATAAGTCTCACAAATGGAGATATGAGATATCCACCCAGGTAAACCTTCGGACCTGCCAACTAGGTAGCTATATTTCTTGGGAAAGAATCTGTTTGAGGGGACAGGATTGTGGATGGCCCCAAAGAATGTGTGTGTTCCAAACAACTTGCCGAGAAGAGGTCAAACGCAAGAATGTTGGATCCATAGTAAACCATCCATACCGAAGTATAATAAACCATCCATCCCTAATAAACCAATCAGAATAATGTTGGATCAATAACCGGCATGCACCAGCGATTCAGCAGGCAAGCTCAGGGGTGGTTTACTCATGTTGGATCTACCATGGTGATTTTCTGCAATGCCAGGCATGGTGAAACACATGGGGAGTGACCTCGCGGACAAGACCAAGTTGAGCGTTGCATGAACGCAGGCTCTAAATGCGTGTCCCAGTGAGCAGTCTGGTGCTACATTCCTGATTGGTGCAGGAAATCAAGTAATGCCAATCAACAAGTTCGGAACTCTTGCTATCATTGCAAATCTTTTTTGCTAATGTCCAATTGATTCCAATTGCATATGACTGCGACTAAAGGGCATGACTATGACTACAATGTGGGCCTGGCTGACATCAATTGTAGCTGTGACTGATTTGATTGGGGTGATTCGACCTTGAATGCTCACAAGGCCGGCCCAAAGCAGTTCTAATCTGGCTCGTAAACCCCTAAAACTGGTAGCGAATTCATCCTAGTCAAACTACTGAACCAACTACCCAAAGTGCTTGAATGCCAACCCTGTATGGCCAACCACAACCCCCAGTTATGACCCCTCGTTATCTAACCCCCTTCCAGTGGCTGGGGGTCCACCATGGTGCCGACGAAAACCTGCAGTCGCGGGCACCACAACTGCGAGGTGGCCCGGAACTGGTCGACCTTCAAAGCCCATTGCAACTGCCACCTGGCGAACGTCGCCCGAAACGCTCACACCAGTGGAGATCGATGGTCAAAGGGTGGATGTATGGTTTGTAAAGGGGTTGATTAAGGGTTGGTAAAGGGTTGATTCAGAGTTGATGAATGGATCTGTTTTGAGGTTTCTTGTAAATAAGTAATGGTTCACCCATCCCAGATGGTTTGATTATTGATCCATGAATGGTGGTATCATGTGGCACCTACTGTATAGACAAACCCAAATACTCTATGGCGCTGGTATATTTGCCTACAAAACTGGCTCACTTCATACAAGTAGATGTTGCTAAATACACCAGGACCACAGAGTATCCAATGATTATTTGTCTCTGCCCAATCATAAATATCATGTATAAAGATGTTTTCAACTGGGTGAGAATGCCTCATGGTATGTCAAAAGATATGGTCATATACATGGTTGGTAAACAACGCTGGTCCAACTACTTTCCTTGACAGAAAACACTCTGACATTTCCTATGGTTGGGAATGGTGGCTACGGTGAAGCAATGTCATTGGATCATCATCCAACATAGCAGTGTCTGCTCCCATGGTTGTTTGAGAACCATCATGAAGATATAGAATTGGATGGTGATACACATACTGTCATTCAATGGATTGACTACTTAACCAGCTTTAATGTAAATGACTTGATGGTCAACCAAAGACATAGCTGGTGATTGCAACATGAAGCTGTAGCGTAATATGGTGGATCATAATTTGGTAGCCAAAGAACAATGATTGGCTAGGTGAGTAACCAACAGTCATCTGATAACCACCCATCTAACTGCTGTAATGATTGCATGGTTGGCATCAATAATATGAGTCTCTGCTTACCTAGTCAATTAAGTTGGAGTTATGTTCGTCGGGGTCAATCACCACCAACAAGCAGCGGCAATCAGGCAAAAGCTGCAATAGCCACCCTGAACCATCAGCAGCGCGGCACATGCGGGCCTATTTCTTCACTTCAAATAGCACCATCAACCGTGTCCAGAATGGCAAACATGGTTGAGAACGGTTCAAGTCATTTCATCATTGACATGTCTCCGTGATGTGCAATGCCCCACGTCCATCTCCCACCACGAAGCCGCGGCCTCAGAGTAACTGATGGTAGCCGTGGACTCTGTACCGGTCGTGGGCCAAACTGTAAAGGTCAAGGAGTTGTGATCCAAATGATTCACCACCTGCAGCAGGGCACCCTGAAGGAAGGATCATCCTGGAGTGTAGTGATCCCTATGCCGCCAGTGATCCCGACGTAGCAGTCTTACGAATCTTTTCTGGAATTCTGAAATCGATCAGTCCTTTCACTGATATACACTGAAATACACTGATCTAGACTGATCCATCCGTTCTCAACATTCCTTTTGCCATGGAAGAGCTCATCTTAACCGCCAACAGTTGGTGAGCGCACTCACCACCTACTCAGCCGGGTTGCGCCTCAAGAACATCACCCACTTCGATTTGAGGTAATGAAGCGGCAATCCGTGTCACACGCTGATTGATACGGCTGCAGATGCGCCCCGTTCGATTCAAGAACCTGCCAGTGTTGCCGATCCGAGTCACCCGTTCAGGGAGTGGATTGGGGTTGATCAATGATCATCATTTACTCCCTGAGTTTGAAAAGGATTGGGGTTGATCAATGTTCAATAGTTTAGGTTGATCAATGATCATCAATGTTCATTTACCATCCATCAAAACTTTTGAAAAGGCTCCAGTCTAACCTATTTGATGACCAAATGATCAACCACATCATGATCATCTGATTCATCTGAGATCATCTGGGAGGTTGGCTTCAATTTCGCTGCATCGTTTCAGGTGAGACCCGTCTCACCGCCGTCGTCCGATCCACCAAGCCACACCACGGTGCTGGTGTCGCGTGCGCCGCAGAGTTATGTCATGGTTTAGCTAATAGTTCGTGATGCTTCATTGATGGCGAATGACCTGGTTACAGTCATGATGGTTGGCCAATGATGAATAAATTGTTATAGTTCATGGTGACTGAACGGTAATTATGTTTGAGTTTCTGTGATGAAGAATAATATGTCAGGTTGATATCGTAATTATGGTTCAAATGATGTGGCAAAAAAGTTATGTGACAAGATCTCAAGCTGCATGTCAGCCAATGTAGCTTTGTAGGCGGTATCATATAAGTATGGTTTATGATACAATTTACAGGAAAGTGACCACAATTTTAAGGGTTCCCCTAGATTCTTCATAGTGATTAACTGTAATTATATCCCTCTCCCTGTGCATATTCCTATATACCCATGTTGTCCTATACATAATCATATGCACACATCAATATTCAACATGTGAATACATATATACGTATACAAATAATGATTGTTCAAAAAAACTCTAGATACAGTACCTGGGAGTTGTTACACGTTGCTGGTCGCCAAAACAACGTGCAAAATGTTTGGTCGCCACTGTCTATCACCATGATAGACCTATTTTGTTGTTATACCTTACCCTCCCAGTTACAATTTAGAAATTTAGTAGGAAAGCAGCTGGTGTTTACCATTGCTGTTCAGGGTTGGTCGCCTACCATAAAGGTAACTGGAAGGATAGGGTTGCTAACCAAAAGGATTTTCTTGTGGACAATTCTGTCTGTGAGCAACCAGCCGGACAACCACCATGGATGCAACCATTCAAGCAACAAGCCAACTCACATACCACCGCCAACAACATTCTCCACCATCAACTTTGTTGATGGTGCCCTGGGTACCGCTTGGACATGTCAAGAAACACAGAGATGATCTGCTGAATATCGGAACTTCTCGGCAATCCTTGGCTTGCCGACAACAGCAACGAAAAGAACGTCTCATGTCGCATGGCGTGACATGGTGGTTTCTCGAGCCAGTTTGGGGACCCCAAAAAATGTTTGCTTATGTAAATTCTATAAATGGTCATAAATGATTTGGGGGTCGGTATACCCTTGTTTTGAGAAACCACCACATTTCTCAAAAGAACACAGCCCAAGCAAAATGTAATTCCATAGAGAACTTGTACATGCGCAGTGGAAGCAAATCTCAAGGCTCAACACAGCTCGCAAAGTCTTCAATTTTCAATGTCTGTGGACATACCAACACCCATAGTACCCATCATCACCACTAGCAAAATCATCAACCAAGTGTCACAAAAAACTTTGAAACATGTCCGAGCATCTGTGAGAAAAAATGATTCCCACACCGTCGGCACGGCTAAGTTCGCCCCCTGTGAAAGAGATGCAATATCTCTCTGTACCTGCTGGCTGTGGCTGTGGTTGTCTCACATGCAGTGGCCATGTTTACCAACCATCATAGATGGTTGTAACTGCATGTGAGTTGCCATTCATGCAGTTTACAGTAACCTTTAATGGTTTGCAACCATGGTTGTCATTAATGTAGTTTACCATCACCATGCCATTGATGACTACTATGCAGTTTGCTAATGCAGTGTGCTGTCATTAATGGCATGGTCACCCGATCCTGGGGAGGAAATGAGTCGTGACACCGACAAATACCAGGCCGTGGACCGGTCATGCATGCGGGTCAATAGTATGGTGCCATATTCAAAGGAAATATCACCACAAATCATAAACATGACTGACAGGAATCTTACATTTGGTGGGTGATCATAAATGGTCGGTATTTACCAATCATAAATATGGTGACAAGGAAATATCACCCAAAAAAAAATCC
Source organism: Symbiodinium kawagutii (assembly GCA_009767595.1). Lineage (NCBI taxonomy): Eukaryota > Dinophyceae > Suessiales > Symbiodiniaceae > Symbiodinium > Symbiodinium kawagutii. Next base: position 66,815 of record VSDK01019230.1, on the reverse strand, counting down.
GATGTCATCTGAAAAGCAGAAAGCTGTACATGTATGGCGAATGACCAATCCATATGAGTAAACCACCACCTGTCAACCCACCAGAGATGGTGGCTTTCATCTGGGTGCCATCTGTTGATGATCTCACATGGACAGCTGTACCGTGGAGTGTCTAGAAGCAACCTAGAGAGTTGACTTCACATCGCTGTGCAGCCAGGCATGTCCCCTAGAGAGGGACGCAGGAAAGCCACGCTGGACGCTGGCTGTCCATTGCCACACAACTGAAACCCAGATCCAGTTGGGAATTGATGCATATAACTGAGTGGAGATCCGTGATGTGTTCTTTTTAGGTGTTCACAAATCTGACAACCGGAGTAGCCCTAGCCCAGCAATAACATGCATTCATCATCATCCGAACATCAAAAACCGTTGTTGAAGATTGCCAGTTAAGATTGATTCAACCATAATCGGCAAGTGCCAACTATTGATCAACCACTATGGATCATCACGAACTAGCAATGAGGAATCATAATGCACCATTATTGACCAGGGATAGCTTCTGACTTGGGTGCCATATCAGCCCTACTGATTCCAATTTTGACCAAATTCTTGGCATCTGCCATGCGTACTTATTAGACTTGCTTACTTCCCATCCTCACTCTCCGTCTCCATTAGTGGCTCATGTTGGGTGCGCGCCAGTCGGTTGGCTTAAGAGATTAGGATTCATGTTGATTCATGGCACTTGGGGGTGAACATGAACCACAGCAAGGAAAACAATAAACAGGTTACACATTGTAACATTGGTGGCAAAACTGCACACCGAGATCATCCGAGATCGAAATTTGAAAGAACTTTTTCCTGATGTAAACGCAACACACCTGAAACGATGATTCATTGCAGTCACTTCGATGCGTCGCGCAGGGATCATTTGAATATCTGCGGCCAGCCTTTCCGTTGCACCCAGGTTCCGCGGACCTCGCAGGTGCACCTGGTTTTCTGAGACCAAAGACAATCCTCGGTTGCGGGTCGGGTTCATGGGAACCTTCACGATCTTGAGGCGGCTTTGATCTTTTTCATCATTAACCTTTCAAAGAAACGGGTAGAAGGTGGGCCCCCAACCACTTTTAAGTTGGGTGACAACCCTTACAACTGGTAGTTAACCCTAGTTAGATTAGTTATACAACCGGGGTGTACTTCTCGTGCCACCGGGGGTGTACTTCTAGTGAACCCTGACCTGAAACCTGGAGAACACGGAAATGCTTGCGGATGGAAGCCAGTCCTTGCTGGGGAAGCGGAATCTGTCCAGCAAACCTTGGGTTAACCGTCATAGACTACACTCAACCATCAATTGACGATTCACTGACCCTACTTCTTAACCATCAATCGACCATTCATTAATATCAACCATCTTGGCAGGTCATGAACTATCAATCATGAGCCGTTAGTGAAGGCATCATCGAGAATGTTTTCATAACCGCCCGATTTCTTTGGGGGCAGCGACGGATTGAATTTCAGTCACGAAGATAACGAAGGATGAAGTGTTTCACGATTGGTCACTCGGCAACCTTCAGGTGCCAAAGTTCATCCATGATGCTGGTGTGCGACTGGGCTCCAGGGTTAGGGTATCCACCACCACGGAGTATCCAGGAAGTGGTTGGATGATGGATGCAAATTCCATGGACTCACCTCCCTCCTTCTGGAGTCCCGAGAAGCCGAGACACGATGACCTCTCTGCCTCTTGGTGAAGGAACGACCGTCCTGGTTGGTTCCCGTGGATCAAAGCTGCGACCGGTGAACTGGACAACGAGTTTTGCTTTGCAAATATGTTTGGTTCAACACACGAACTGTTAGCCAACAATCACTAACATATTACCAACAACTGGTTGGCTAACAGTGATTGTTGGTTCACTATTGTTGTTCAACAGTCGGTTTCTTCATCAACAATAAGTGTTAGCAAACAAACAGCCACCACTATCATCGAGAAATCTCTATGGGAAATTTCGCCAGGAGCATGGAGTGGATGGAGGTCTCAAGTTGCACCATGGCTCACCCCTGGGATCCCCGAGGGGATCCCCTCGGTCCTCAGAGAAAACTTCCGCTTTGCCGCGGACTAAGAAGCAATGCCTCGAAGCGGTGAAGCTTCGATCCACCAACCTGCGGGTTTGGCCCCGCGGCGGCACCGAAGCCAGCCGCCGACATGGAAAGGTTCGGGTGTGAATGGTGAGTTTATGGTTGCTTATGTTCAGGTTTTGGTTGGTTCTGGTCAATTGAGGTTGAGCTTCGTTAATGACTGATGAGTTTTTCATTTGAGCGCTTCAACGCCGAAACCCCCCCAGCCATGAAAAGAACATTCAACATGATGAAACTATGAAACCATTGACAATGGGGGTGGGTCAATACATGGTACCCCTAAACATCTCCGAAATGACCAAACTGTAATATCAGCCATTGTGCATCCCCCAAAAAGAGATTGTTGAGCCCCTGAACGATCCGAACGCGGCAGCAAGCCTGGCCATGGCGAAATCATGGCTCCACCGTTCAGAACGGTGGAGCCAAACCAGGACCGCCAACCTCTTCTCAGATTCTCAGTGCTGGGGCTACAATAATCATAATAGATATCGGGCATCAGCCATGTTGTACCCTGAGGTGGCCGTTTCCAGATTCATGAATCAAGAGGATTGTCATGATAAATGCCTTAGCTCCAATGAATTCTTCAATATTAAAGTCAAGAGCTGTGTTCTAAATTCCTTTTTCCGCGCAATGGAAATTATTCATTGCTTACGCGAAAGCTTGCGCGGAGCTTTCGCGGCTGAGGTGTTTGCTTTCGCGAAACGTTTTGATGTTGATTTGCTTTCGCGGGCTTTCGCGAAACCCTCCTTTTGTGATTTTGTATGATTTTGGTGACTGTTGCTTTCGCGAAGTCAGAACAACACAACACATCCGAAAATACAAATGCATACGAACATTGCTTTCGCGAGCTTTCGCGAAAAAAATGCTTTCGCGACAGCTTTCGCGAGCTTTCGCGGTGCGAGACGTAGTCAAGATTTCCTAGAATAAATTCCCACGAAAAGGAAAGTAAACTAGCGCCAATTTAGAACGCTGCTCATTTTTTTCTTGTAAACAACAAAAAATGCTCCAAACCTGGCTCCACCACATAAATAATTTGCATTGAAGCTCAGCGAATGTTGGAGCCGAACGATTCATGAGGTCATCAGCAGGATCTGTTATATCCAACGGTATGATAGACTTGTTACATCCACTAATTGTTGGAACAGTCAAACTGGTGGATTTGACTATCATCATTTCCACACCCGGATGACACAACCACGTCCCTATATACAAAATGTTTCAATGCTGTATTTGAAAAATATTGACTAATTTTTGACTAATTAAGATTCAATAGGCTGAAACCCAGGATTTCATCAATTATAGATGAAGTATGATCGTGAAAGATAATCACATCATCAACGACGGTCAATCATCACCACTATCAATCATCACCATGCACTATCAAAAACTGTTAACCATCATCAGTCATTATCATTCACTATCAATCATTAATTAGTCGCTTTGTATACTTTTGTTGCTTGTTAGACCGTATTACTCACCACAAATCGTGGATGATTATTGATTGTTGAACCCATGCTTGACTATTATTGAAAACTACCCTTGACCACTATATATCAACCACCATCATCATCAACCACTACCAACCGACTACCACCATTGTTAACCGCCATCAATCATTACCAACCACTATCATAAACTGCCAACCATCATCGACCATCATCAACCACCAGAATATTGTTAGTTGTTGTCCCGTATTATTACCCATGAACCGTTCAATGATGAACCAACCACTAACCCATGGTTTAACAATGGTTATGTAATTGTTATTACCCATGGTTGTTGATAATTACCATGGTTAGTTGTTGTTAAACCCATAGTTAACCATTTTGAACCAATCGTTAGCAATAAACCAACAACTTGTCAGCCACAACTCATCACTAAACCATTCCCATGAACCAACCATCAAGCGTATTCACCATCAAGCACCCCATCATGCACCGGTTGAAGCGACGCCCCCACCATCAACCGATCCCATCACGTGCCCTGTGTGAGTGAAAAATCCTCAACCGACTCGTAGCCCGCCCCACCTGTCCAGGTCAATGGTGCGTTCGTCCTCAAAGACCGTGACCGGCTGCTGCACCTCCTGCGAAGCGATCTGCGACGCTGAGCCAAGGGCAATTCCGGGGCCTACGGATGGCTACGGATGGTACTGTGAAGATGTGGCTGGGACTCTTAGCCAGTTTCGGGAGCTTTTTTGGAGTATGGTATGGTGTTTAATGCATTGTTTGGTTTTTAAAGAGTTACCCGTGTTTCTGAGGTAGACTTTCGCGTCAAGGTACATATTCCCAGCTCGGAAATGACCGCCAGTCAGGTTAGATAATAACAACCAGCGTGTTAACAAACGCCATGTGTTTTGATGGCTAGTAGTCCTACACTTCGCAACTAACGCAAGTATCAACAGGTAGACGTGTAACTAATCCCATGTGATGTGTTGATGTAAGCCCTTGTATCCCCAGGCCAGATCTAGAATCAACTCATAGAACCATCATAAACTGAACCACCATGAACCATTATTCGGTCATATGGAGGGTTCTCAAAATAGTGAAGCCCAAAAAATGGTTGGTTTATTTCTGTATAAATCATCAATATTGGATTATTTGTATGGAAATTCCCATTTTGAGAGAAGACCATATTCATGACTTCATTCCTTCAACATCCTTCAACTGTAAAAAAACGAATCACCATTGGGTTATATTATATGCAAGATTTACATCTTACAGCCTGTAAGCGCAGTGCTGTTGCTGATAAACTACTTGCTTACCCTCTAGATTTGGTTACAAGTCTATCGGTTGATTTGCGACCAAACGTTGTATTAACTCCCAAGTCTTTGTTTTGAACACCCGAAAATGATCACTCAACGGAGGCCAACTGTTCCGGGGCTGGTGGTTGGTGGTCCGGTTCTTGCTGGTGGTGTTGCGTTTACTCTTGCTGTTCCTGTTGATGCTTCTTCTGTTGTTGTTGTTGTTGCTGTTGTTGTTGTTGTTGTTGTTGTTGTTGCTGGTGTTGTTGTTGTTGTTGTTGTTGTTGTTGTTGTTGTTGTTGTTGTTTCTGTTGGTTTTTGTTGATGTTTGTCATGTTTGTCGCTTGTTGATGGTCAGTTCCTCAAGTGTAGCAACAATCTTTGTTGCAAATCACTACTCTCCAGCAATCTCACCAGCCATGGGGATCCTGGTGAACCAAACGCATGACACGACTCCAATGAACCAATGCGATGGGGCCTGAGTTGGAAACACGTAGTGAAACACGTGGATGGAACTCCCAACCAGCTACCATCGTCAAATGAAGCATGTCTCTCCCGAAAACCATCTGCTCTGAAGCAATGTCATGATTTACCAGTACAAGTACCACAGATACATATAGATACGTCTGGTCCCGACCCCGGTACCCTGGCTCTTCCCATAGATGAGCAGTCACTCGTCGAACTGTTGGGGTGTTCATCTACCCATCTTTGGATAACTTCCCAGAGGTGGTGCCACCATTGCTGGATATTACCAATGAGGCCATGGCAACCAGCACCGGCCGCCGGAGTGCTCCGTGGATCGGTGGCCCCACCACAGATCGTTGTGCCGCTTAGTGATAAAAGTTGCTAAGGAACCACTCACAGGAACAATTGCGTAAAATTTGAATTACAAATGGCAGTGGTAAAAATACAAATCAAAATCTCTATAGACTCTATAGAGATTTACACTTGAATTTCATAGCACCAGAAACATAGATGTCATCCCACAGGCTCCAAGCTGGTGGGATTACCGCTGATCCTTCTGCGATCAACTGCTTTGAATCGACAATGCCCAAACGGTCACTTGATGGGACTCCTGTGACGAATGGGAGCTGGAAAGCCTTGTTTCCGGAGATTTTGTTTCAAATTGTGGACAACTGCGTACTCGTTGAATAACCAACATCCGTCAAAATCGGACATCATACTATATTTAACTTACATATCAGAATTTGCATCGTCCAAGTTCACCGACTTTCGGGTGGCAATCACCAGGGCCTTCCCAGCTGTGTGTCCTCAGGATAGCAAGCACTGAAAGTGGCACCTTTGGTCACTGCATTGGCAGCGAGCCTCAGAGCCCAAACTTCGATGTGACGATTGTGGCCAGGGGTTCCCGCCTGGAGGCTCGGAATAAACCTTAAGCTTTACCAGTTTGCATCGCCCCATCAGGAACCTTTCCGTGTTTCCAATAAGGAGTTTTTGTCAACACACCAACAGTCAAGAGCCGCGTTCACACTTCCTTCTTGATCCTCAACTCGCAGAACATAAAGCAACTAAGTACCAACCCAATGAGCTTGGTATCTTCAGCGATCCCAAAAACTGTTCGCCAAGCTATCCAAGTCGTTCAATCATCCCAAGTGGCTTGGCAAATGCCAAGAGTTTGAAAACCAAACTAGCGGCCGGTGGGATGCGGGATATGCAGAAACATGACCAGGTGTAATGGTGGATGAAGCTAGGACTCTTTCCACTGATCGGTCACAGCCACCAAAAAACGAACACACATGGTGGTTTCTCAACATAGGAAACTCCAAACATGGTTTGCTTGCCACCATAAATGGTTTGCAAGCTGGTTCATTCAACAGGGCAATGCCAAACTGTGTGGATACAAAAAATGGAGGTTGGAGACCGATTTCATTGAAATGTAATTTCGAGATCTTGCCATGGTGAAACAAACAAAATAAACACTGTAGACTTACACCACTTGGCAAACAAATCGTCTTCTGCACGCTACAACATCCCAACACCAATGCCTCGCCATTCGTCAAACAGTTTGGAGTCACCGTCTCAAACTCATGCCGAAGTCAAAGCTGCGTCAATCATCAAGTCACTCATGGGAACGCAGTTCATGAATTCATGCCTGTGTCATGCCTTCTTCTCAAAATCACAATCCAATCGCGTGCAACATGGTGGTATCAATTGGTATTGAAGAGTTATCATGTTTCAGCATTCCCGCAACGAAAGAACAATCCCCCGATGTGCACGCGACAAAAACAAACACATTTGTACACAGGTCAAATTGGACCCTACAAGCAGGCACAAAACATGCCAATAAACGCAGAACATTCATTCAAAAGCCAGGACACGCGCATAAAAACATTGCCCCTCACACATGCAGATATCCGTGACAACTTGACGCACGATGCTGCAGATCAAGCTAGTACCCAGTATATACTGGATATTCTTTCCATAACCTAGTCACAACAGTCAAACAAAACCTTGACTCAACTCAAGATGTGTTTCTTAGGAATACGAGAACAACCTCAAAGTTTGTTTGTTGATTGCCACACCACCTTTAGAGCGACATTTCCAAAAATCAGGAAATGCGCATGCATTCAAGACAAACGGCACGCCTTCAAAAATTCTCTGTCTCCATGTAAAAAAAACGGTGACTTTTTCACCAATCATTAACCATCAACCATCCACTACTTTACCAATGGTAACCATTATTTGACCAAAATAAGAATCAACCAACCGTTCATCAGTATGAACAAACAACAATAATTGTTTCAGCTAATTAGCAAAATATCATCAAGGTGTGTTAGCCATGAACCAATACCAACCATGCTTTGAACCTTACTAACCATCATCAATCACTATGAGTCACCCAAAAAAACACCTTGTGCTAACCATCTCATGAACTAACCAAGGTGAACGTAGAAGCTGATGGCTGATTACCAACTCATGTGAGTTGACTACAACCAACTGACCATATCAACTCACCATATCAACCCACCAACGTGAAGCCCCAGCAGTGGCGCCACCACGGCACCAGCGGTTTGAAAGCGCGCCCATCACTGCGCGCTCTTTAACCTGGCACGGCGTGGAAGCTGATGGGTTGATGAAACGGGGTAGAAGTCCAGTGGTTTATTGGTGGTTCGTAATGGGTAATACTGGAAAATATTGGGCAAATAATAGGGCATACCAATAATGGGATAATAATATGGGATAATATTGAAATTGGGCAATAATAGGGTGGTTTGTTATGGTTGGTGAAACTATAGTGGTTACCTAATTGCTACTGGTTTAAATCTAGCATTAACTAGTGGTTGATGAAATCAAAGCAAACAAGCTTCATTGGTTTAAGCCTATTCAGTTTAACCACTTTTGTTATAAGTAGTATTTAACTCCGGTGGTTTATTAGTGCTTTGTAATGGTTAAATAGTACTGGAGTTAGTTAACCCAGTTTCCAATATGATATTAAGCCAAGAGTATGCCCATTTATTACTATTCCAGTGGTTAATACTGTTTAATGGTGGGTTCATAGGGGATACCAACAGGACTAAGAGGGGATACTAATAGGGTACCAATGGTTTATTAATGGTTGATCGTAATGGCTAATAGGCAGTAATGATGGATAACGACAAGGGAACTTAATGATAGTTAAATTATCTTAGTGGTGTATTAGTGGTAGGCTAATAAGAGGGGATACGAATAAGAGATATTTGTTAGTGGTATATAAAGTAGGGAATGACGATTCACAATGGGGGATGCTGCTAGTGGTTAATAAGCATTGATGCTGCTTCATACGGGTTTTATCAGGGATGATAAGGAAAACCATGGGGTGTTTGATTGTTATTGTTTTGGTAAATGATGGCTGATAATTGTTAAGATTAGGGGATAGTCACCAACATTGGTTGAACCATTCATCAAATGTTTGATTTTATGAGGAAACCCATGAAATTGTCTATGCTTAGAAGTATGGTTAAACATGTATGGATCCATGGCACGCAGGTATGGCATCCATGAGCGGTTAGCAATGGGTTTTATACTGACTGATAGTGGTGAATCATGTTTAATGATAGGAAACAATCACCACACATGATGGTTTAACAACTGCAATATGGGGATTTCTAGGTTTACCCAGCAAAAATCAGATGGTACTGGTTGACAATAAGGGATAACAGCCAGCAACTATGGGGAATAGTAATAAATGATGATGAATGATCGTGAATGATGGTCAGTGGTGGTTAATGATGGTCTTTTTTAATGTTTGATTACTGCCTAATGCTGGCTGACTCATACATGCTCACACCTCTTGTAATTCATAACCAAATTGTTATTTACCTTCTGGTAATCTGACAGTTCACAATGGAACATCCACCATAGAAAATAGCTGATTTGATTTCCCAGGATTTCCCTCAAAAATAAATCATGACTTTCCAGCCAGTGAATCATTAGATCACTAGAGTGTACTTTGGTTCCAGCCGTTAGTTTCCAGTCATTTGCATGGTTTTTCATGGTTAAAACGTTGATGCCACCATATTTAATGATTCATCGTTGTTGAAGAATCCTTGTTTAGCCATTATTCATGGCTCACAAGTGGTCAACAAAACTCGTGAACATTGTGAGAAAAATAGCTCACACATGGTCAAAGAACAGCTAACCAGTCAATCAAATGGGTGCTTCTCAAAATAGAGGACCCCTGAATCATCCAATATTAGTCCTTCATAGTAATTAACCAACCATAACTTGGGCGCTCCCTATGGCTTAAGAACCCCCAAGTGGTTGAACCAGGGAAACAACTAGGTAAAGATCTTGAAAAATCGTTAACCATCAAGGGTTGAAACATGGTTGATCGAAGGGTGTTCGAGGTAACATGCACAAACAAGTAATGGTTAATAAGAGAGAAATGCTGCTTTCTCAAGTCATAGGAAAAAAAGTTGGTTTATCACTGTTGCCGGTGATTCTGCTGATCCCCACAATGGATGTGACTTCTTCAAAAAACAGGAGATTCAGCTGGGGATTACGGATAATATGCTAGCACTAACTATTTACCCCGACAGAATACCAATGTAAACAAGTGTGATAACTACTATAGAAGGTTAAGGTTATGATAAACATCATCTCTTAGCATATCTTAGGAAGGTGTTTGCCATTTGCATTCTCTCGATGTTTGTCTTCGGCTTCGTTCCTGGCAAACTGATGGCCCTCACTTCGTAAGCACATCGACTATAACTAAGGCGGTGAACTTCCTGGCCTCGAAAAGGCCAAGACCTCGAAGAAGTTCAGTCTTAAAACTTCAACTTGAAATAGTGCAAACAAGCCTTACCCATAAAAAAGAGAAGAACACACCATGCATTGATTGAATAAGCCTGAAAGGATGTGCAATCATTCAGCTATTATTAAATGATATCATTGTCGCCAATGGCTTGAACGTCGTTGCATTTTGTTCCGCACAAGCAATAACCCTTTATAAACCCATTAGTAGCCAACCAAGAGTGACAAGCCCTGAACCTTAGGCTTAAATTCAACCGGGTGAACTGCTCCTAGCCCGAAATCTGAGGTGCTCCGGGCACCTTATCTGTTGGGAGCTTGTTCCACTGGAGCTTCTGTGGTTCCTGCAGCACGGTCCCCTTGCATGGTTACTTACCCAGCTGAGTTAGGAACACCATCAAGCTGCATCCTTGATAGCTCGCAAATGGTAAGAACCAGCTAACCAGCCATCTGGATACTGGCACCATAACCGGCGGGTGATTCTTTGATATGTCATTTTTGATTCGGGTATGTCAGTACCAACCAGGACGTTTCGCCAATAATGAAAAGTGGGCAATGTTGACATTGCTCTTGCTGATGTCGCTGATTGATCCCCCACAGGTAAGCTCTGCGAAGCCACTATCAAGCGGATATTGGTTATTGCCTGTAATCTGCAACACCACATTTCTTCAAGATGGGATGCTGTCCACGAGACGCACTTGAACCACTAATTTCTTGCTATTCAAAAGTCGCTCCAATGAATCAAGAAATGCGATAGCCATCGATAGCTCATGATAGCCGCCCTTTTGCTTAACAGTCTTGGGTTTCACTGCAAAGGAGTCGACCATTCATCTCAGCTTTTGACAAATCAGTAGATCTGATTTGAGCTCAGTTTCAAAAGATATGTTTGGCAAAATCCAGGAGAGGTTGCTGCAATGGTTATCGGAGATGGACTCAAGTTGAAACTATCAATGTCCCACATTTCAAAACTCAAAGTGGAACCTGTTCTCATTAGAGAATATTCACATTCTACCTTTCGTCTTCCTGAGACAGTGCACACAAAAATAATCCGTGCACTTCAGGACCACAATCGTAAACCCATGTTGTGGGGTCAATAGCGACCCGCGATAAAGATCATCACAGTTCTACATCAGTTTAGTCCATCTTGACGCTTTATTCTCGGCTCTCCCACTCTCCCAGATTGTGATTTGGCTGTGGGTCAAAACCCTGTACCCCTGGTTCCCCTATCATTAACCATTGTTTTCCCTATAGTTTTGTTGGAAATTATCCTCCATTAACGCTGGTTAATATTGACCCATGGCCATTTCAAAAGGGGAAGCAATGAACAGCCCATGGCTCGGATGGTCCTCCCGGACAGAGATAGCGAGAGAAAACACGATCTGCAATGCGCGACACAAACGCAAAGGACCATCAAAAGTGCTCTGAACACCTTGGACTCGTTGCGGCAAACGGTTTTTTTCGATTTGGCTATGGGTCAATATTAAAAAACCAATACAGGTGGTTATTAACCAACCAATCATAGGGAAAACAATGGTTAATGATGGGGAACCAGGGGTACGGGGTTTTGACCCACAGCCATTTGTCCTGACCATGGTCTGAATTTGTTCCAAGGGTTCTGGGTCTGAAAAGTTGTAGCAAAACAATTTAACCATTCTGTTCACAGCAAACATCAGAAAATGTAAATTTGTCAAATTTAGAAATAGTCTTCACCAATGGGGATGGAACTTTTGTGACGATCTCTCCCCAGTCCACGGAAGTTTTGCAGAGCACCCCGCAACTGGAGCGACAGGATGCGCAGAGGATGCGGTTACCAAGTGACATCCCTAAACTCCAACTTGCCACGGGCAATGATGTTGCACCCCCCAACCCGGCCAAGTAGCAATGAACCGCGAAGGGCGTGAGTCGAGCTTTGGCCAACAGCAGTAAGAGATCATCCATGACATCGTCCTCTGTGCGGTCGTTAATGGGATCCCATTGAGCTCGGCCAAAGTCATCGCCACAGAGGCCAGGAGGGCCGCCCTGATGATGTGGCTGGCTGATTACCACACCCTCAGACGCGAAGCGGGATGCCCTGCGGTTGCGTTCATGGCTGAGTTGGCCTAAGGTTCATCAGTCTTAGAATCACCAATAGCTTCATGACGAATGAGGTTTTGACATGACCGGTCTGTGACTTGTGGTGCCAGTTCTTGGTTTGGAACTTGGTGACAAAGCTGATCAATGGATTTCCTGAGCAACCAAGCTACTGCTAATAGATTGATGTTGCTTGTTGTTTTCATTTGATTGGTCAGTGAACCAACAGTTTAAGTAGATTTGTATGATTTAGTTCTATCTGCCACAACAATTCACCAGTTAAGGTAGGGTCTCATCATCAACGAAATGGTGGTTTCATGTGGTTTCTCAAAAAAAGGGTATCTCCAAATCATCCATAACAGTAATCATCAGTCATCCCTTTTCAGTAATAAACCAACCATAACTTGCGGGTTCCCTATTTCAAGAAACCCCTAAATAGTGATTGAGGCTTCCACCCAACCGGTCTTGTTGTTGTTGTTGTTGTTGTTGTTGTTGTTGTTGTGGTTGTTGTTGTTGTTGTTGTTGTTGTTGTTGTTAGTCTTGTTGTTGTTGTTGTTGTTGTTGTTGTTGTTGTTAGTCTTGTTGTTGTTGTTGTTGTTGTTGTTGTTGTTGTTGGTGGTGGTGTTGTTGTTGTTGTTGTCGTTGTTGTTGTTGTTGTTAGTCTTGTTGCTGCTCTTGTTGTGGCTGAGCTTGCTATTGATTATGGATGACCACCTTGCAGTATTCATCACCATGACCGTTCTGAACCATGATTCGCCACCACTAGGATTGATTACCCTTTGGTAAACTAACATAGCAATAGAAAATTGTGGGTAAAACCCTGGGAAATCATCGATTTATGATTGATTACTCATCACAATATTTATGGGCTGCTCTGAACCATCTTTAGCCATCATTCATATCGTATATTGTTGACCATCTCTGGTGGGTGGTTTCAACCCCTATGAAAAATATTGGTCAACCAACCACTTGTCCATCATCACTAGTGAAAAATGAAAAATGATTAAAACCACCAGCCAGATCTAGTTGACCATTTGGCAACCATTGATTGACCATCATCCAACCATGCTTCACCATCAACCACCACCAAATCACCTTCCTGGAAACCAAAAAAACCTTGCACCCCGCACCCCGCCATCTGCGAGCGTCATTCGGAGCTGGAAGAGGCCCTGACAGCACTTCGAAACCGCGGATCTTGTTGCACTTCGAAACGTTGGCCTCCCAGGCACCTGAACGCGTTGAACCAGGGAGGCAAAAAGTATAGGTTGTCATACAAAAAGACTTGAATTGTTTGGGATTGCCATGTGGAATTTGCAAGATGAATCTGACTAGCTGCGCTACCGGGGGACTCGAGTTGTTCAACTTTGGAATTCTCATTGGACGGAAATTTGTTTTGTAAAGTCCGATGAAGGGGCGCAATGTTGACTAGCATTTGCTTGGAACATCTTGGAACTCTCCTGATAGCTCCTTACTTAGCTCCCTTTTAAAGGCCCTCTCAAATCTCTAAAGGGCTATATGGGTGGCTCCAAACCCCTCCAAACCAACAGCCAGTTTAGGGGATCATTGTTGGTCAGCCCATTTTTTTGCGACAAATGATTCCAGCATGCCATGGGAATCGCGACCAGCAGACCAAACGAACAATATACTTTTGGACACTATTGGTTGCCAGGTGACCCTTTCCGACTTATGACAGTGACCATAGTCTTTAAAACTACTATAACCGCAAGTAATTAGTAACATTGTCACGTCTACTTCTAACAGTGCTGTGGCTACGAGTCATAAACACACCAACCACAAGTAGCAACCATAATCATGTTATGAAACACTAGTGACCATTACTAGTTTACCCATTGGACCTTGGAAAGTGCAGCGCGTAAACCGCATCAATAACATTGACGAGTTCATTGACCCATGACGACTGTTATTGATCATCAGTCATGGGAAAAATCTGTCTCAATGTTACTCTCTCTCTATATATATATATATACATATATCGTTAATGGATCAGCTATCCCCACAATTTTGTCATATCTTTTGATCTACCATGATCAATCGCCTTTCACATCCATCAACCCAAAAAAACTGTCATGAACCATCAACCGCTCATTGAGCACATCCTCCCTGGCTGACCTCGCAAATCATATCATTGGTACTTACAAAATGTTACAAGCCATCCAAAACAATATGTTCGTGAATCAACCATCCCAAATAGTGCGTTCAAAAATGTCAATGAAACCACCAACCAGTCATGTAGCAACCCTTGAATGGCGCCCAGGCGCAGCGTCCCTGAATGCCGCATGCCATTTCGGGAAGCGGCGGAACGAACGACGTGGCGGTCTCAACTGGGTTGCCGGCGGCCGCCGGCGCGTTAAAAGACCCCAACTTAGGGATCTCGGATTGAAAAAGGCATCCCCTGGGCCCCTGAGCCCCCCAAAAATTCCAGCTGTCCCTGAGCCAATGGCAGCAGATCAGGTGGTTGGGAGCTGGTTCGCCAGGTGGCTGAAGGTTTGCAGTTGGGGTTGGTGACACAACTCGTTACACCCGCCCAAGAAGGGATGCAATGGCTGATGCGCCCCGAGAAGCAAACCACCAAACAACCAAACAACCAAAGAAATGGCCTTTCCATCAATTCTACATGTTGTTGTTTCATACCAACGAAGCACAATCAGTTGAACCAAGATGAACCAAAACAAAAACACGTTTTTCATGGGCACGGCCTCTATGGCTATCAACAAATATTTGCATATTCAAAATGTTTGGACTTACAATCGCCTGTCAGGCTCCGACCTAAAAATTTGTGTCCATCTTTCTTGACATGTTTGAAGAGGGTGGCTGACTTTTGTGTCCGACAAATATCGTCAGTATGGCTTAGTATGTCAATGATTCATCCACGGGCAACCAAAACAGGCATGGCCAAATGACAAAGAACAAAAACCGCATTGTTGAGACATTCCCAGGCAGTAGAATGGTCCTGCAATGTCCTGCAAATGCTGAAGTATCAGCCACTTGGGCACCCCTTTATCAAACTTGCGACTTGGCCGGGGAAACGCTTTGCTTCATGGCAACATGTCTGCACCCCACTACATCCCCACATCGAATGCGCCCGGTGTTGCAACCTGAGTTGGTCCATGTCACCTCGGGGAGAAAGATTGGATGGTTTCTCAAAATCGGGGTACCCCAAAATCATCCAATATTAATCATCTATAGTAATCAAATGTGATAAACCAACCATAACTTTGTGGGTCCCCTGGTAGGCTTGAGAAACCACCAGCTGGGTCACACGGTTCCCCATGGCTCCCCTAGCGCCTGAGCGCGGCTGGTCTGAATGATGTGTCGCAAGGTTTCGCCTCGATGACCCATGACCTCACCGCCGCGCTGGAGCCGCCCGTTGAGCTGAGACTCGCGTGGGTCGAAATGTCCGTGGCAACGTTGACCCGGGGGTTTTTGGACTTCAAACTTGAACAAATGGCTATGGGGGTCAATATTAACCAACCAATAATGGCGGATAATGAGCAACAAACCAAATAGTTAAACTTTAACACATATATCCGGGTGACTTGGGAGTCGTGAAAATCCAAGATACTTTTACAAGTCCTAAGACATTAGAACTAAGTATAGTTGTTGCTGATTAGATTTCATAACCAGTTGGTTATCCCCATGGTGTGTTTGTTGAACATTGACCGTAGCTGGTTGATTGGAGGTGTGGCTTTCACATGAAATTGTGTGGCAATGGGTTCCTCATCGGTACCCCCAGTGAACATGACGAAATCCATGAGGATCAACTCGGAAAGTGCCATGTGTGAACCGACCGATCTATCAGAATGGCAGTTGCAAGGTCTAGCCTTCTCAGCAGTTTCAGTATCCTTATCAACAATCCTGGGCTTTTGAAGCCCAGATCCTTCAAACACATTCTTGAGAAATACAACCCCACCAATCATATATATATATATATATATATATATGTGCCAGGCCTCGCCAGACCCCCCCCCCTCGGGTACACAGTGTATGGCTAGTATACACGTAGTCTATATGTTTCGTTGACATGGTATAATTACAAGTAGTATATAAGTAGTGCATAGGGAGTATAGCTAGTATGTAGGTAGCTTATAGTTACTGCATCGGTAATATATAAGTAAGCATATAAGTAGTAAATCGGTAGCATAGAGGTAGCACATGGTACTTTATAGGTAGTAAGTAGGTGTATATGCAGAGCAAACTAATTCATGTATTTGTAGTCTATAGTCTATAGGTAGTATATAGGTAGTATATAAGTGTAAAAGTAATGAGGGGGTAGGTAGGTGTGCACACGGATAGTGTATAGGTAGGTACCATACAAGTAGTATAAAGGTCGTATGGAGGTAGTATATAAATATGCACGCAGTATTTAAAAGCCTCCAAATGTTGCAACTAGTATGCGAATGGGAGGATAAGGCTCCAACATGCTGCAAATAGCGTACGAAAGTGAGACTACGGCCCCAAAATGCTGCAAATAGCATGCAAATGG
>VSDK01019230.1:20270-49314 GCA_009767595.1 Symbiodinium kawagutii | reverse complement strand
GGCCAAGCATTCCGTCTATGTGGCTATGCGTCAAGGCTTTAACCAACCAATTTCATGAGGGATAAGTTCACCAACAGTCATCGGGAAAACAATGGTGAATGATGGGGGAACCAGGGGTACAGGGCTTGACCCACTGCCATAATATGGATCATCATAACACCTCGCTATAACCAATGGGGGGATACGTCAATGGCGAAACCCCTCAAAAAAAAAACAGCTTGTTTCCACGAAAAAGCACGACAAAAAGGTGCCGCCGTGGAGGAAAATGCTGGCATCGGTAGCGACCTCTTGTCTCGAAGCCAAATCTTCCAAGACCTCGGCGAAACGAACAAACGGCCGCTGGGAAGTGGTTGTTGTTAGACATGATCGCTAACTAACTAACTAAGTAATTACCGAACTAAATAGGTAACAAAGTAACTAATTGACAAAAAACAAACTAACTAATTCATTGACTAAGTAAATAAGCAACAAAGTAACTCATCAACAAAACAAAGTCACTAGCTATCTAATGGATCAACTAACCAACCTACTCACTCACCAGCTAAACACTGACTAAACACTACTCAACTATACATTTCTAAGTGCGTATTGTAAAAACATATTTATCCACAAGCCTCATCTAGTCAAAATATGACCTATATCAGTTCCTCCCAATTAGTACAAAACAATGTAAACGATGATAGGCGATGACAAATGGCTTGTGAATAAACTTGATATACATAATAGCAAATGCATATGATTCATCTGATCTAATCTCGTATCACAAATTTCCCAGCACCTGTGGAAAACTGGCTAATTACCAGTAGGCCAGCTGTGGCCGCTGGAACCACGACTCTGAATTGACAGCTGATGCACCGCCCAAGTGGGTCACCAGCGGTCATACATTCAACCGTTGCTTTTCAAGGATTATTGACCATGACGAACTGCTAACCATCATCAGCCATGAAGATTACGGAACTATTCTCACCCATCATCAATCAGAATCCCCGCCATTCTTGCCCATTAGCAACTGTAGCTCATTATCAACCATTCCCAACCAGTACCAACCATTACCAGCCATTGTCAACCATTACCATCCAATATCCCAATTTTTTGCTTTTCACTACCAACCATGATCAACCACTCCAGCTCATGTCTAGAACTCAGCTAATCTCAGCAGTGGCCCACCAAGCCTTCTCTCCCACAGCAGAAAAATCCTAGTGGCTTCTCGTGTAGTCAACACATGTTTGTTGAATTGGGTTAATTTGGATGAATGATTTGGACTATTGTTAACTAAGGTTGATATGTTCAGACTAACGATTAGGTCAATAAGGTTGGATCCATGTTCATAACCCTCCCTATTTCACGGTAAATCACAGCTTTTTATGGTTTAAGCTAAGGTGGTTTCTCAAGAACTGGATTGATCATGAAGCACCTAGGATTTCATCAGGAAATGGACGTTGGAACCCGCGTTTTCTGCGGTAGGGTGGGCGCTTGGTGCTCTGTCCGGCCTTCCACTGCTTGGGAGAGGGGGGCCTGTGGAAACCGTGATCCATAGCGATGACTCACCAAAGAAATCGAGTTTTTTCAAGGTGGTTGAGGGATTTCTTAGAACATACCTACATTAAAAACAACACCACGATGATCACTCAATAGACTCATGAATTCGTCATATCATTGCTGTAGACGCCATGATCAATATGATCATCGCCACTTTCATGGATCCATGAACTGATGAATGGATCGCCAGTTCCTTTTCATGGAACTAGCAATGCATCAATTGGCGATGCGTTCGGGAATGGATACCCGGCCAGCACCCAGGGGTTCTGGGATTCCCTCACCATTTGCACCACCTGACACAAAGCTCCAGCAGGTCACAAAGATGTTTTCAGAGTCGTTTAAGGTCGAGGAGTTCCACCAAAATGCATGTTCAATGTGGTTGAGCACTGACAATTGATGAGGTATCCCTTCCAGTAAAACAAGCTGCAGTATAGTGGGGTATGAGATAGGACTTGGCTACCAGGGGGTATCTTTTACAAGTCTAAGTCATTTTGGGGTAGTATAATTCATGAAAAAAACAACAACAGCGAGAAGAACACCACCAGCACCACTAGATACCACTAGCACCAGCAGCAGCACCAGCAGCAGCACCAGCAGCACCACCACCGCCACACCAACAAGAACAAAAACAACAACAAATGCGACCACAACAACCCAATCGTTTGTAGGGTTGGATCCTACGTCCCAGCCTCAACAAATCTCACTGGTCACAGTAGGCACCTCGTTCCCAACGATTCGCAACAGTGAATCAATTGGTTTCCAAGAAAAATGCCATGAAACCACCATCAAAGATGCTAAATCCACTCCTTTCCTGGATCTTTCATGACATTTCCCATCAACAGTTGGGTCGCTCACCCTACCATTGGAACCTTAGGCACTGGCACCTCCAAGCGTTTCCCCCAGCTGCCCCATGGCCGGCGGCCACGCGCCCGTTGCGGCGCGCGCGCGCGCGCCTTGACGCGGGACTCCAACGACGCCGTGGAGATCTCCAAGACACGCTCGGAGGCATCGAAGGGCGGAGCGTCCGCATCGATCATGTTCACCTGGGGCCAAGGGATGGGGTGGGTGGGTTGGTTGATGGCGATATAGGGTTGGATAGGGTTGGATAGGCTTGGTTCAGGAGGTTGGTTTTTTGGTTGGTCGAAGCTGGTTAAGGTTCGTTAGGGTTGGTTGAAATTTGGTTGAGGTTGGTTAGGTTTGGCTGCTTAAGAAGCCTTGGGAAGCAACATGCTTTTGATATTGAGCCCGGATGACCCCCAAACCCCTATTTGGGGACTCAGAGGCACTTGCTGATCGTTGCTAGCCAATACTGATTCTTCTGATTTTTGCCACAAACTACTACCCACATGATTATTGCCGGTTGTTTCCGCCCTTTTTGCTTGGCTACAAGTTCTCTTTTGGATGTAGGGCTGACGATTTGTTGACTCCGACTCTACTGAGATATAATTAATTTCGAAGAATTTTCCATATCTCAGTAGAGTTAATTATCTACTTCTACTTGTTTCTAATTTCTGACTTCTACTAAGAGATAATTAACTTACAACTATCTCAGCAATCGCATTCACAGTTACCATCATAACTCACAATCTACTGAGATTAACTCACAACTCCATTGGCTCTTCTCTGATAATCGCTAGTTGTTCTCCCCATAGTTGCTCAGCGCACCCTGGTGCTGAACCTGCCCAGGAAGTAAACTCGCGCCTTAGCCCAGTCCCGAAGCCGAGCGATCTTGTTACCTGTGGCGTTCAGCAGTGGCAGGCAGAATGGTGGTTGGATGTGGTTAGTCATGGGGAATAGTTGGTTAGATAGGCTAAGGTATATTACCATATAGTTGTATAGTCATTGTATAGTGGTTAGATATGGATATATATGGATATGGTTATATATAGTGGTTAGAAAATCTTAAATATATGCTTAATAGTGGTGATGATATGTGCGTGGTCATGATTGGTGGTGTATATATATATATATATAAAGTGGTTACATAGTTGCTAGTGGTGGTATGTAGTGATATGGGGTGATATGTGGTGATATGTGGTGATTATAAATGTTTGTATAAGGTTAACCAACCAGTGATCAATGGTGAATGATAGGTAGTGGTTATCCATATTATGATATTATGTGCTTAGTCATGGGTATATGTGGTGAGTTCCACTATCATAATAGCTGTCCAGTATTTATTGTCAATGGTGAGTAACTAGTGGTGAATAATGGTCAACTGGAGGTTGTTAGTGGTCATTGATGTGAATCAAGGTTCAGAAAGCCAAATCCATCCAAATTCCACTTCTACCCCATTATAAAAGAACACCATACATTAATCCATGCTGTAGTTGGTGCATCATGATGACCAGTTCTTGCAGTATCAAAGGATGTAAAAGGGGTGATTGGCAATGTAGAGTACAGTAGCTGGCAGTGATGCCTGTAGTCGATGCCAATTGTGGAAACCTTGGGAGCTACAAATACCAACTCCTTCGACTTTCGTTCATCTGCATAGAACATGATTCTTCACCAGTGTTATCACTCGCCATCCTCGGACGGAAGCGACAGCCAATGTACACATTGGGACAGCGCGCAAGAAACGTTTGTTGACCATCCGATGCTATCAGGGCCTGGCATGGATGGGCTTTCCGAGAAAGAACCATTGTTTATGACAGTCGCAAGGACGAATGACAAGTTGTTCATAGGGAAGCGTGGAAATACCAATCACTGCTAAATCTTAAGGTTCGCCATGTCCATCAAATATGAACAGTTATCTGTTTGGGCTTGTAACAAGATCGGGGTTTTGCCACTTCAAAACTGTCATTCCACCCACATGCTACTTTCTGGTCATTTCATGTGACACCCTGCACCCCCGGCGGTTGAGTTGACAGATCAGTTGGTAGCAATGACGCCAACAACGTTAGATTGATGATGGGTCAGGACATAGTTCACAATCAAGGGAAATTACAATTATTCTGGTCAATTGTGGTATGTAACCTATCAACAATATGTATCAATGATCAGTCATAGATACTTATGGTCACTAATGGCTAACAATGATCAATGATGATCCTTATCAATGATTAATGGATGGACACTGATAGTTCATGATTGCCGAAACTATTGGAAGTGAATCACCATCTTATCAATCATTTTTCAGTACTTGAAACCTAGCCCAGCCACATGTATTGATCCAAATGAATCAAATGAATCAGCTTTCTGTGTTGTCTATGTATTTGTGAATAATTGTTTCATAGTGCTTAATACACGATAATCACAAGGTGAGCATCCGGATTTTTTTGTGTTTTAAAGCAATTATTGATTCATATCGACGGTTGTTTTCGCAGCAGTCAATTGGTTGGTGAACAAAGCTATGGACTATATTGTTTCACTTCGTTCAAGGTATGTTACACATACCAATACGGTAGATTATGAACCACTTTGATCAAGCATCATCTACAAGTTGATGATGAACAATTAAAGAATCATCAAATGGTTGCTTATCAAGGCATCATCATCAGCGTCATCATCATCATCATCATCATCCTCATCATCATGATGCTTCAAAGTAAACCATCCAAAAACGGTGGAGCTTTCCAAGTTGGGCTCATCCATGTGCGCGTTTAGCTCAATCGCGCCTCGTTTCCCGAGGATCCATGCTGCATCATCTTTGGCAATCAGCAAGCGAATCGCAACCTGCGTCGCGGGGGAAGACTGGGAGATCCAGTCGTATTCATCCACCATGGTTGACAGTAAATCAGTAAATCATCAGCAGTCTAAGCATCTTATGGTAATCTTATTGGTATATCCCTTATGACTTTGCTGGTCTACCTTGTAAGCATGATCAATAAGGGAGGGTATAAATCACAATAAGCTACAACTATGACATGCTATACTGTAAGCATAAACGGAGCCAGGATTCACTGCATTTGTAGACAAGAAAAGAACACAACTCCAGGAGAGCCGGTTTCTGGGTCGCGAGACCAGGAGTTTCCAACCGGGCATTTGAAAAGATGTTTTGGGGAATGATGGCGACATACAAGTAAACACTGTATTAGCCACCGTGCAACTTCCTGGCTTCTACTGGCCTTCAGTGCTTCCCTTGATGGCATAGCCATGACCGGCAAGTTGAACACAGGGCGCCAGGTTGAACCCTTCTCCCCTTCTCTACCAGCCATTGCACCCCCGGGTGGGGGCACCGCCTCCTTCTGATCCCGCAAGGCCCGTTGTCGCTGCTGCGGGGCGAAGAAGTCGTTTCCGCTTCGCAGTTCGAAGTGATCCGATTTCAGGACGCCACCTGCGCGGGTGGGGGGCTGTTGGATGTTGATGGGGTTACGGGTGCTGAGTGATGTGTTTGATTGATGGTAATTTGAACAACTCAGTTATGGTCCCTGCTGGCTGTAATTTTGAGCGTGATGGTTCTTGGCGGTTACAACTTATGACTGGCAGGGAGTACAACTGCTGCTGCTGCTGCTGCTGCTGCTGCTGCTGCTGCTGGTGCTGGTGGTGGTGGCGGTGATGGTGGTAGTAGTGGTGGTGTTGACGTTGGTGGTGGTTGGTCATCGCACCCATAGTTTCCTCCAAATGACATGATCACATTACGCCTTGGAAAGTGTCCCTCGTTACAAACTATTGCAAATATTCAATCATCCATGAAAAAGCTGCTTGTAAATAATCTGGTTGTTCCATCATCCCATCCATCATTTTGTTCACCAATTTGGTTTTCACCAAGAGCCACCCAGCCAGTGGTCCCACCATTGAAACAAAAACATCCTGAAAGTGGACAGAATGCAAAAGTTTCAGATACCCATTTGTCAGACAAATATCCGCTTGAAACTCTGAACCCTCCAGAACCTTACGATCCCATAGCCTTCCCCAACACTGCGGCTCGGGCGCAACAGTGATCAACAAACCACAAACCATTTTGTACAGTGCTCTGTGGCTTCGTAGTCTACGGTAGTTGCACATTAACTGCTGCAATGAGTCGGTGAAAATTGGCGCTTTCGTAAATCAATGAATCGTCACTTATCATTGTTTGCATACAGTCATGGCTTCAGATTCTGCCACAATAAGACTGCGAACGCTTATAGGCAATGTCACCTCTTGAAACAGTCTTTGCCTGAACCTACCACCGAGAACCAAAGTTTGCAGGTTGCACGGTAAGGTCACATGATCTAGGCTGTGCTTGAACTCCCGACCCAAAGTCAGAGTTCGCAAGTTGCTTGGTAAGGTCACCCGATCCAGGCTTTGATTGAACTCACGACCGAAGGTCAGGGTTCGCAAGTTACTTGGTAAAGTTGCCCCGTCCAGGCTTTGATTGAACTCACGACCGAAAGTCAAAATTTGCAGGTTGCTCGGCAAGGTAACCCGATCCAGGCTTTGATTAAACTCATGACCGAAATTTAAAGTGTGCAAATTAAACGGCAAGGTCACCCGATCCAGGCTTTGATTGAAAAGGTCCGCAAAACTCAATTTTTGCAGGTTGATTGGAAAGTGAACCCGATCAAGGCTTTGATTAAAATCAAAACCGAAAGTCAAAGATTGCAAGTTGCTCGGCAGGGTCACCCGCTCCAGGCTCCCATTGAATTGACCACCAAAAATCAAACAATGCATGTTGCTCGGCAGGGCAACCCGATCCAGGCTTTGATTGAACTCATGACCGAAAGTCAAAGTTTGCAGGCTGCTCGGCAAGGTAACCCGATCCAGGCTTTGATTAAACTCATGGCCGAAACTCAAAGTTTGCAGGCTGCTCGGCAAGGTAACCCGATCCAGGCTTTGATTAAACTCATGACCGAAACTCAAAGTTTGCAAATTAAACGGCAAGGTCACCCCATCCAGGCTTTGATTGAAACCACCACCAAAAATCAAAGTTTGCAGGTTGCTCGGCAAAGTAACGAGTTCCAGTTGATTGAACTGAGGTTCGAAGATCAAACACTGGAGGTTGCTCGGCAAGGTCACCCGATCCGTGCTTTGATTGAACTGACCTTCGAAAATCAAACACTGCAAGTTGCTCGGCAAGGCAACCGGATCCAGGCTTTGATAGAACTGATCACCGAAAATCAAAGTTTGCAGGTTGCTTGGCAAGGTGACCCGATCCAGGCTTTGATTAAACACCACACCAAAAGTCAAAGTTTGCAAATTTCTGGGCAAAGTTGTTTGATCCAGGCTTTGATTGAACGCATCAGAGAAACTCAGAGCGTTCAAGTTGCTGGGTAAGGTCACCCGATCCAGGCTTTGATTGAACTCACGACCGAAGGTCAGGGTTCGCAAGTTACTTGGTAAAGTTGCCCCGTCCAGGCTTTGATTGAACTCACGACCGAAAGTCAAAGTTTGCAGGTTGCTCGGCAAGGTAACCCGATCCAGGCTTTGATTAAACTCATGACCGAAATTCAAAGTGTGCAAATTAAACGGCAAGGTCACCCGATCCAGGCTTTGATTGAAACCACCACCAAAAGTCAAAGTTTGCAGGTTGCTCGGCAAGGTAACCCGATCCAGGCTTTGATTGAACTTGTAGCCAAAAGTCAAACTTCGCAGGTTGTTCGGCAAGGCAACCAGATCCATGCTTTGATTGAACTCGCTTTTGAAAGTCAAAGTTTGCAGTTTCCTGGGCAAGGTAACCCGATCAAGGCTTTGATTGAAATTGTGACCGAAAGTCAAAGTTTGCACATTGCTGGGCAAAGTCGTCTGGTCCAGGCTTTCATTGAAGTTGCCAAGAATCAAGGTAGCAAGGGTCTGGGGAAGATGGTGCAAGCAACGAACGCAACGGGGGTATGCGATCTTTGTCACCCCTTGCAGTGCGGACTCTTCCTCAGCAACTGGCAACCCTTTCACAAATCTCAGTGCAGCAAGTAGATCAGTGGGAACGTAGGTGCAGGACAACGTTGCAGTTTTTCCTGCGATGCCTTGCTCTTGCAATGTTTGGTCCAGCATCAGCGGTGAAGCAAGGTAGTGGAGAGTAGGCCTTGCACCTGGCTTTGGAATAAGTTGCATCTGAACTATCTTGATCAAGTCCCTTCCCAATGTGGAAGGACAAACGCTCACTGTGCATCCTTCACCATTCAAGCAAAAGACATGGAGTTCAAGCAGCTGTGCATCGTCACCGGATGGTGCATAGTGGTGCCACATCATCAGAAACCACAAACCTTTTGAGTTGTGTTCACTGCTGCATGAAGTACCGTGTGTCCATGAATCGTGGTATACACCCGCAACCGCCCAAAGTCATAAGCAAATTAGAATCCGAACCACAACTCAAACTTTCAAAGATCAAATTTCACGGCATATAGAGTTTTGTGATAACGCCATCTTCAAACATATGCTTCAGTGGCTCCATTGATGATCATTGAGTCATCCATGATTTCAATTACATTTATTGTATCACCCAACACTGTAGGAACTACAAGTAAACACCATTGTCCTGACTGGATAAGCTACCACGGTTCTGTTGACCGCCAGGACAATCAGTTGGGCTTTTGCATGACCACGTCTGTGGATGTTTCAATGTTCAACGAATTTGGACGTGCTTTACGTGCCCAGTTTCCGCAATGTGGGGGTTTCTTAAACTAGGGGACCCAAAAACGAATACAAATGATTAATATAAATTTCAATAAAGGATGATTTGGCGTTCCCCCTTATTTTTTGAGAAACCACCATGTGGATATTCACGATTCTCCTTGACAGCAATAATTTCCTTATCGCAGTAAAAGTGACCTCGCGTAGCCTCTCGCGGAGTTCCGCTTACCGCGTAGCCAGCGTTACGTAGCCTACCTTTCAGCAAAAACGGCCTTGCGTAGCCTTTACGAAGGCGATTTCAAAAAAAGAACACCGCTCCAATGGAACTACTATGGATAACCATGAATTCATTCATATATTGGCTAACCATACTGAGGTTCCCCATGGTATTCGATATCGGTCAATGCGTGAGCCGCAAAAAAACAAAAATAGCCATGCGGACCCAACCAGGGTCGGTCATCTAGGTGACTCGAGACCACCCACCATACGAGCTCAGGAGGGAAAAAACAAGTGGATCTCGGGGCTGTATTCTTGGCATCCACTGGTGAATACAGCCATGTGGATCTCGGGGGTACCACTATTTTGAGAAACACAAATATAATCAAACATACAAAATCATTCACCAAAGCGATGTATACAGAGTTGTGTGGGCATGTGACCTCACCTTTGGCCATCATTCACAGGGGAAGTCACGTCAAAATTAATTGAGTAACTAATGACCTTTGATGGCAAGGCATCGGGTTGATGAACCGGCTCATAGCTATGGATTCGTCCAAAAATGGTGTACCCCTATCGTCGGTTGGTTTCCCCATTCAGTTTGGTTATCAACTTGGGCTGTGATTGTAAGTACCACATGGTACCACCACGAACGAAGCCAATAGTGCTCAATCATACCATGGAATTCACCTCATGAATCCTTATGCTTCCACTTACCATTATGGTAGGTAACCAGCTGGTTTCCACCATTGTTGTTTGGGGCCGGTTACCTACTATAATGGTCACTGGAAGCATAGGGAATTGTCATCCATTGTGGCTCCTCGAATCGGTGTCAGTTTTGGTTCGCCAAATGGATACGGGGCAACAGCCATGATCCAACCCCCCCTCTCTTGGCCCATGATTTTGGAGGTTCCTCCATGGGATTAGGAGATTTGTGCCATGAAGGTCCCACTGTGATTGTTAATTCTTGGGATTCTGTCAAACCACTGGCCATGAATGACGGCGGGATGGCAGTGTCCCCAATAAATCCGAATCAAAACACACCAATCAGATTTAACACATTAGTCCCAATCAACCCATCACACTAATCTCAATCAATCACAGCAATCATGATTTCCTCTGATTACTCCTGGCCAATCAATCATCATCAGTCTCTAAGTCCATCATGATTAATCAATCAACCAATCAGCTACATTGGGCTGTGGGTCAAAACCCTTAGTCCCCCTTGTTCCCCTATCCTTAACCAGGCTGCTTTCCCTATAGTTTTGTTGGTAATTCTCCCAAAAAAATTGCTTGGCGAAGAGTGACCCAGCTCGCCATGTTGGACTTAGCGACTCCTGGATCCCAATCCCCAGCCCTCCAGGTGCCTGCCATCAGCTCTCCAAGGACTTCCAAGACCCTGGGACCAGCGTGGGGGAACTGAGAATCAGGCAGCTGGACGTGGTGATGGTGAAGTGTGATTGCTAGCTGGCGCTGCTGGTGAAGTGTGATGAACTACAAGGGACCGGGCCCCCCAACCACTGAACTAAGTTGGGTTAGTTCACCCCTATAACTGGTAGTTGAGCCTGGTTAGATAAGTTATAAACTAACTTAGTTCAGTGGTTGGGGGCCCACTCTGTATATTGGGGGGTCTTCGAGTCTTCAAGCCGTATGGAAAGCCCAAGTTATGGATGAAGTGTGCTGCACTATATGGTCTCAAGCCATATGGAACCCCGCAACTTATGGGTGGTGTATTACTATCAATAGTTAATAAACTGGAGGATAATTGGGGGCACCCTTTCCTTGAGAAACCACGATGATGATTCTAGGGGTTCTTCGCTGCCCATGTGGTCCCATGAATGGTGGCCAGTTCACAGCTGCTCCAGCCAGGGGCGCAAACATGACAGTCAGCAGTCTGGCTTGGCTGTGAGGGTCCGCTAGCAGCAGCTTGGGTTGCAAGCCATTGGAAGCCGTCTTAAAACTATTGGTTAATCAACCAACCACGCAAAACATTGAGATGTTGTAACAATCTGAACAACATGAAATGTTTAAAACCAACCGCCAGTCATCAAAAGCAACACTCCAGGCATCGAAGAAGAAACAACAAATCTCAGAATAGGCTTGCCACCACAAATCAACACCACAACGATAGTGCGTTTGTTGCATGAAGACCTTCTTGTTGCACAGGTGACCTGTCACTTGCCCCCCTGGCTCAGAGCTGAAACAGTCAGCTGCTCATGGATCTACCGCTGGTTGATGCCGGTCGTGCTACAAAAACAAGCATATGTGTAATATGTGGTTGATCATAGTGGAGAGTGGCTGACAACCATTGTATATCCAAAAGGCCCACCCACAACAAAACTGCACGATGCAAACTATTCGTAGATTGTTGGCTGGCAACTTTACTGTCCTAGAAGCCCTCAATATTAAGTCCCGAAACCAGTTTTCGGTGACTGAAATCAGCTCAAAAGCTCAAAGAGATTCACAAAAAACTCGAAATTCACCAGTGTTTGAAAGTTTTTGGTCAGCTGAAAGTCCGATTCTCCCAACTGAAACCAGTGCATCTCATGGCTTGGCGGATCACCAAGGGCGGGTCCTAGGCCCAGCGGTGCCCTGGTGGCCTCCAAATGGCTCCAGCGGCATCTGCCACGCAGGTTCCGCTGATGCGAACCTTCTTCTGCTCGCCCAAACCACCCACGCGGTCCTGGCTGACGCGGGTCAGGTCCAGGATTCGCTTGGAGAAAGTGATGGTGGATAGATGGTCACTGATGGTTGAATAGGTGGTCAATGATGGTGCATGATGATTAATATTGGAGAAAGTGATGGCTAATAGATGTGAAGAGTACTTAGAGATGGTGAATCTTGGTTGATGTTGATTGCTATGCTTTGATATTGGTTGGTCATGCTTTGAAATGCTTGCGTAATAGATGGTCAGTGATGGTTTATGATGCTTGCTTAATAGATGATTAAGGATAGTTCTTGACAAGTTCCTGATGGTAATTAAATATAGCCAAGGATGAGCGCAACTCTGTCGTAATGTATACACCCCCAGCAGCGTTGCCAGCCACAAAAGGGATGATCATGGATTGAAAGTAGAGGGATGTCTGATGTAATAGTGCGAGTGATTGTCAGTGTATTTACCTACCTTGATGTTTGTCGTGATGTGTGGTCTGACACAATGAACGTGAATTTCAATCCATATGATACACAAGCATCAACCATGATCAACCTGCAAAACAGCAATACACCAACCCTGCATGAGCAATGATCATCACCTCTACCGACAAAATGTTCGTCATCACAGTTTGTTGCGCTGGCTGCCCATGAATTTATCAACGACATGCAAAAGATAGCAAAGTGACAGGCTGCTTGCATCAGTGCACCATACATGGAGGAGCTGTTATGGCGTAACACCGAACCCCGAACTAGCAACGCTTAACCGACACGCACCCTGGACCATTTGCAAAGCACTCTACAAAAACGAACAATATGGGCTATGGGTGTTTCTCAAAATGGGGGACCCTAAAAAAATGGTGAGTTTACTACATTCAAATGATTCACAACTGGATGATAGCTGGGGACCCCTATGACTTGAGAACCACCAAATGGCATGCGCCGCTGCTTGTTGCCAATCATCAGGTACCAATCCGGGGGTGTCAAAGGGGTGTGCCTCATGGAAAGGGGCTGGATCCCTTCTGTTAAACCGGTATACCCACCGGTGACCCTGGCAACAACACGCCATTGGTTTGTTTTCACTGGTGAACCAGGACGAAGCCTCCTTGAAGCATCAAGCAACTACTTGTTGCCAATGGTTCTCGCCGGCTTTCCGATGATCTCCATTCAATCTCCTTAGATGAACCCTGAGTCAAGTACCAATCCCAAATGCTCCATGTAAATATTTACCGGCATTTACCTAGAAGATGATCCAATAGATGTAGGCAAATGTACCAGGGACCATTGGAGTATCCTGGCAGTTCGTTGTTGCTTAAGTTCGTTGTCAGTGGCCCCAGGAGCAGCCTGGCCGACTCGGATATCGCAGTTGGTCTCCTGGTGTTGCCACTGTTGGGTCGGCGTCTGATAGCTGAGATATCCTATCAGTGGAATTTGTGGATTCTCAGATCAACGGTGGATAAGTGGACTGATGAATCGTATAAGTTGATTATAAGCAGAATTATGGATTGTATAAGCGGACTATAAGACATTATCTGTATAGTTGAATAACTTTAGCCATTCATAATGACCGGGTGATACATAAACGATTCAAATGCGGACGGGACATTGAATGCTGACCATTCTTGCAGTGACAAGGGCCATATTAAATTGCTGCTTAGCTGCTTAGCTTGTTGAAAAAATACAGCGATCAATCTGAACGGTTGCCATAGATGATTAAACTCATCTAGCTCAACATGGCCAATCCAAACATTTCTCAGAGTGAGGTAGAAGCAGCATAGATAGAAGGGAAAACACAAAAGTTTCATTACGTGCACACTTGTATGTATTTGTTTGCATGCAACACATTTATTGATATACTTATTGGTGCATGTCAAATCGTATCAATGGATGCTTCCTTCTAAGTCTGGATGAGGCAAATCATATCAATGGATCTTTCCCCAAAGACATGTAAACAAAATGCAGATCCATTCATGGTACGACCTGAAAAACGATGAAGACACGGTGGTTTCGCATGGTCACAACTGACGGGATAGACATTCTGCTTGGTCTCCTCGTGATCTGAGGTATGTCAAAAAAGTTTCTTCCCAAGACTGCGGGTACATTTGGCTGTTCACATTGCATCACTCAACTATAATGATGATTACTATGTTAATGTGAGCCGTGTATCATTATAATATGTTAACACTAGGTTGGTAATTAACTATTAATATTCAATCAAGGTATCAACCAACTGACCATGATTATAATCATTACATGGTCCATCGGATAGCCGCATGTGACTCATGTGACTGGGTGATTCTGAAAATATGGGACCCCAAAATTTGTTGGTTTATTGCTATGAGTGGTTTATGTGAAGGATGATTTAGGGGTACCCCCATGGCTTGAGAAACCATCATCTGGTGTGTTCCAAAATAGCAGTACCCCCAAAACCATTAGTTTATGTTCTGGATTAAGAAAATCCATGACACATGGCCATGACTTGGGAGATTCATAATTTTGACCCATAAGTATGGTTGTGGGTCCAAACCCTGTACCCCTATAGGTACCTCTGGTGTAACCATTGTTTTTTGTATGATTGCTGGGTATCATCCCACTTGAAATTGATGCTTAAAGCCTTGACCCAGCTCACCACATACCTTTCCCCAATCGTGGCCGTGCCGTTGGCTGCCTCACAACCCTGGCGCTGGCGGTGCGCTTAAGCGCCTGGCACAGGGTCTTCACACGCTCGCCCTTTTGGCCAATGAGGTGCGATCCGCTCTTCTCGGGGACCAAAACCTGCCGGCTGTGGGTGGTTCGACCCCATGGCATTGGGCGCCGGCACCAGCGTTTTTGCGATGAACCAGGTGGGTTTTTCTAGTATGACTAAGATAGATCGAACTATGTATATAGTTAGATTATGGTAAATTTGGAAATGAACCTTCTGGCGTGTGGCTCGCCATTCGGATCCTTTGATGATGTTTGAACAAGGCGGATTTCATTACAAAAGTCCCCTGCAATCAAGAAACCTCTTCCACGGTCGATGCACCTAAATCCTGCAAGAATGCTGCATGTAAGAACACTTGTGAATAAAGGGATCAACATGATCAACTACCTATGGAGGAGTGCAATACCATTCAGGGAATTTCTTGCATTATCAACACATCAGAAAGGAATACTGCTTTGTCAATAGCGATTCATCTCATAGAGTGCGATACCCACTTTGAACATGTAACAACAACCGACATTCAGTGGATTTCAGTGGTTGTTACTTCTCCCAAAGTTTGTTGATTGATGTTATAAAGATGCACATATACTTATTGATTTTATATCCATGCGCATAAACGTGCATGCGTATACAAACAAAAACATATATCATGACGTGCCAATCATCGATCCCCTTACACTCATTGGCTCAAGGCACTAGTGCTGATTCTTACTAGTTAGTGATTACTATTTGTCTATTGCTTCATGACCACCTTTATTACTGCTGGTTGTGCTGGTTCTTCACCTGATGATTGCTGGCCTCATGATTGCCGGTTGCTCCCTTGATGATTGATCAGAATTAGAAGCCATAATAGCAAGTCAACGACCATCTGGCGCATAGCCTACCAGAGATTGCTATTCTGATTGCCTTTCACCCCATTGCTTTCCCCCAAGATTGCTGGGTCAACGGCCAGCAATCTGGTCAAAGACCCGCCTTTCCCGCCAATGGCTGCCATTATTGCTTGTAGCCAGATCTATTGATTTCACCATTGCTATCATGGTCACCATTGGTGGTTGAAATGCCCCATGATTGGTCACAATCTTTGGCTGCTATGATGGTCACCATTGCTGGTCACCATTGCTGGTCACCATTGCTGCTTGCTCCCCCATGATTGCTGGTCGTTTCCCCAACCATCGCTGCTATGTCCAACGCCACCTCAACGATGTAATCCCGCTCGCGCGAGGGTGCAGATCCATCGGCCTAGCAGAACCCCGTCCCCTCACAGAGTGAAGGTGCCCCAAACGTTACAAGTTGCTTAAGGTGCGTCAGTTAACAAATAGATAGTAGTTTAAGGTGCTTAGTTGCTTAAGGTTGCTTAAGGTAACTATAGTGCTTAACTATGGTGAATAGATGTGAAGAGTCAACCACTAAGTTACCTTCAGCAATGGTTGATCATAGTTAACTATGCTAATGATGGTTGATCATGAATCTAAGTTGCCCCTAGGGCAACTGGTACGTCCGCAACAACACCATGACCAAACTCTTTGTCCCAAGGGTTGCCATGGATGGTTGTGGCCCAGCTTGCGATATCGATGCTACGAGTAGCAAATAGTAATGGTTATTAACTTATGGGCCAGGAATAGCTATTGAAATGAGCTATCAACCATTTGTAATGGTTGCTTTTGTTACTCATAAAACAATTACTAGTGGTTACAAATTGTTTGTTAGTGCTTTGACCATAAATCTCATCCCATGTGTTAGCTAGGGTTGCTTAACAATTATTACCAACATCAAACAGTTGTTGTCGCCAACTATGACCATCATATAAATCTCAAACGTTAAAGTAAACGTTTGACTTTAAGAAATTGGTTAAGTGACTACTAGTTAGAACTACTAGTTCTAACTGCTAGTCAACTAGTCCTGTTTTGCCAAAACTGATTATACTTGACTACTAGCGTCAACTACTGGTATCAACTAACCAGAACTATCAGTTCGAACTACTAGTGTCAACTACTAGTTCATTACCTCAGTTGACACTGGTAGTTGACACCATACAACTACGAGTTAATTTGTGCAACTTAACCACTAGGTACTTCACTACTAGTTTCACCCCAAATATCTCATCCCCAAACAAGTTCATTTGACCACAACGTACTATACACTAGCATCAACTACTGATTTACTATTACCACAAAAATCAACAAAAATATCATCCCCAAAAAACATCCCTAAATGGTCGATTTAACTACTAGTTCACTTTAACCACTACTAGTTAACTTATAACTACTAGTTGAGGTTAACCACCTATAAGCCATATGGCAGTGGGTCAAAACCCTGTACCTCTGGTTCCCCTATCATCAACCTGTTTTCCCTCCTATTGTTGGTGGTTATCCCCTGTTAGTTGGTTAATTCATATTGACCCAGCTCGCCATATAAACTTAACCACCTTAACCACTTAACAAGTTTCTTTTGTTAACATAAGCCATATCAACTTAACCACCTTTTGTTCCTCAACTAGTTCGGAGGGATTTTTGTTGTGTTAAGTACCAGTTCCCCTCAAACAAAAATCCCCGCCACTTGCGCCTGTGGCAGCCCGGATCGATCAAAGACGCGCTCCAGGACCCCGGCGATGGCCTGGCGGTGGCGCGCTGTCGCGCGTCGTCTCTCTGTCGTGGACAGGGACGGCGGGGAGACGAGGAATGCCGTGAAAATGAAGGTGAAATGATGGTTAAACAGGTGGTTTACCAGGTGAAATGATGGTAAACTAGCATTAAACTGGTGAACTGCTGGTGAAATGATGGTTGAGGGATGGTTCATGGATTCAAAAATGATGGTAGCATCGTTTTTTTTGCCCCAACAGGGGACCTCCAAACGGTTGGTTTCCCACCATTTTCAACCATCCTATACATCAATATTCAAGCACTCACCCATATTCAACAACTATTGAACCATTTTCCAGCCATTGAAAACATCTAATCATATAAGTCAAACACGGTACCTTAAACTATAACCATCATGATGCCATCAACCATTCACCCTCACGTCCTGCTATCACCACTACATCCCCACCACAGCCACCAGGGAACCGCTGCCACGGCCGCCTCCTTGACCTGTTGCTGGTCCCCGGTGATGACGGCCACGCGATCTTCGCGGCGCTGCATCTCCGCAGGAAGTTCCTGCGGTAACTACCAGGCCGAATGGTAGGGGTACCAGGCTGAATGGGATGACTATCAGGAGTACCAGGGTAAGTACTAGGGCAACTACCGGGTTAATAGGGGTTATCTATTGTAGGAGGATGATACTACTAGGCAACCTCCAGTGGATTGACTAAGTGGATAAGTAAGGATGTGCTACAAGATCTACTATTAGAAGGTGGGCCCCCTATTGAGCTTCGTTGGTGAACACAACTAGGGTAACTACCATGATTAATAGTAGATACATAACTGGGAGTGGTAACCATTCATACTACAGAGGGGTGACCCTCCAGTTAACCTAGGCTAGTTCACTAGGGCAACTACCAGGCTCAATAGTAGATATGACTAGCCCGTTAAATGGCTAATCATGGCTAATCCCAATCAACTCAAGCCAGGGTTCTGGCGGTGAGTATCACTCTTCTACCATTTCTCTCTGGGTTGTCCTACCATGGTGAACCCCAACGGGTTTTCTTATGATTTTTGAGGTTTCCCTGCGGGCAACTCAGTTGACCAGCGTGTAGCCATGGTTAGGATGATAGCTGAGTTGAGTGAATTCACCAGGGAAACGGGTAGACCCTTGTTCAATTGTTGCCGTTCCGGACCCCTGTTTACGCAACTGTAATTTCTTTTGAAGCCATCCAGGAACCACCCAACGGTCAATGGTATCAAGGCGGTGACTCAAGCCATTAAACCAGTTGCTGAAGGACCGTGACAACACCAGTTGCGCAAGTTGTTTCAAAGCGACCGACCAGGCATGCTCCGGAGATCAAGGTAGCACACAAACATAATCATCTGATAAAGGAATATAATACATCTATGGTGGCAGCAAACCAACATCACCATTTGAAACGCCAACATGCCATCTGTAGATGATGCCATGGCAAATATTTGTTCGCAGGAACGTATCTATATAAGACATCTATGAAAAGGTAAAGTTGCCATCTCCTTGTTTCCCAAAGGCTTCAGTTCTGTTCTGACCGATGAGCACATCACCGAAACTACCCATGCACAACAGGTGGCCTTTTGCAGGACACGCAGGTTGGCGCCGCCTTAGACAGTGGCGTCCAACATGCAACCTACCCTGAGTGACTACGGCACATTTGGCTCCAGGAATGGTACAGTATGCATCCAAAACCTGATAATTTTCCTGAACCGGTAACAGGAGTTGCTGACTGAAATAAATATGCAAACCCATTGGTATATGTCTATTATCATTTGTTTGCAGTACTCAATATACCATCTTTGCAATGGTGTATGTTCTTTGAAGACCACAGAGATTATGCAATGTGTTTCTCGGCAATAACTCAAATGGAAATTGGGGGATGGTGCCGGCGGGTACCACCATGGCTCCAGTCAACCGAGCTGGAAGTGTACTCGTGGGCTAATGGTTACCCGGGAGACAATTTCTGGACTTATAAATTCATACCTATATTGTGAACGAACATGTAAAAGCCACAAGTAAACATACAAATGTTACTCTATGCATGTATATATGTTGGTATCTATATGTATGCACTGCATTTATGTACGCATCTACTGATTATACATCTCAGCTTCGTGTAGCCTGCGTGGCGAACGGAATTTCAGCAGTGGGAGTCTAGGTGGTCCGTGGTCCCTCAAAACAAGGAAGTGACCACCTGGTAGGAGTCTAAGAGGGTCGCACATCACCTAAGCGAAACACTTTTGTCCTCCTGGTGAAGTATCAATCATAGTGCGATGTACATTCCCCAGCTATCCCCGATCTGAAGTAAGGCGGTGACCTGAGGTGCCTTTCAGGGAATCCACATGTCGTGTCCGCTGTGTCAATTCTCAAATCAGAATGTCTTAGGGCAAGGAATCCACTCCGAGCTGTGGGTCGTTTCCGCGCCACAGATTATGATAACTCGAAATCGCCTTCAAATCAATTCTACGTGGTTCTACCGTTCTACCACATGTCCCGTTCACACCCGTCAAATGGATAGGTTTCCTCCATTGGCGCTGCAGTTGAGAGCTATTTACCCGGTTTTTGCAAGTAAACTTTAGATACCCAAAATCACCGATAGCATTAACAGCACACAACCATCCAACTTTTCCTCTACAGCCAAAACCTGTCAGCAACCCACCGTCACCCTTCTGAGAGATCAAACTATTCTCCCGAATGGCCTTGCTGGGGGATGCACAGCAGCTACTAGAACTGACACATTGGGTAAGTATGCGAGTCGAAATATGAGTGTCCAGTGTCCCGGGCTGAGGTTCTGTTTATAAACGTTCAATCTATTTTGTGTATACCCTGCATATTATTTGTGTTCCGATAGCTGTTGACCTGTTCATTTGCTGATGTCACCTGGATTCATCTCCAGAACCGTGCAACAGCTGCAACAGCTGGCGTACCAGTACATGCCAACATCATCTGTCACAAGACATCACTGTGTATATGATATGTGGTGCACATGATATGCATCACAACTGGTTGATGGTTTCAGCCCCTCCCAAAAATACAGGCCAATCAATCAACCATCATGCCAAAATGTTTAAAAACATCACCTACATAAATTTCAGCAGGATTTGTTTGTGGTTGCACCCTCCTCTTCGAATGACTTCTTACAATGTCTGAAGGCTTCTGGTTCCCGATCCAAATCGACATTCCACCATTGCGCAGAACATGTGAGTCTTGCAGTCCCTCGTGTGGCACCTGCACATAAGCAGAAGGAGGAGAAACTCATGTCATATTCATCATCTTGCAAGCTTTCTGCTGCAAACTGACTGTAGACATTGATAGCTGTTGGCAAAATAGAAGTACCAGGTTCTGAATATACTGAGACAGGGTCCTCAACTTGAGCGAGGAAAACCCTCTTTTCCAGCGTCTCAAAGTAGATCTATAGACGGAACCCTAGAACAAGTCCAAGTGTGATGACTTTGCATCAGCCGACTACGACCCAAATCGCTATCGACTCTCTGTGTTACCTTCACCAACCTCGACCAGCACACCATCAAACCCCCAGGCTTCAGCGCCGCCTTGATACTGGCACCGCCTTTTCCGATGACTCGGGCCGCTGGAACCACGGGCAGAAAGATGTGACATGGCACCTGGGAATGTCAGGGGTGGTGGGATCCCGATGCATTCCTATGCCATGCCATGGGGGATCCCCCGTGGGATCTAATCATCGACCATGATGTCATCACCAGAATTGATTTCATTAGAATCAGGATTCATCACGGTTCATTGTTCGTTCCACCACTCACTAGTACATCATCAGTAACGGTTCACCATGAGTCCATGGTGGTGAGTTGTTGAACTCTTATCTGGAGGGCAACCAGGAGCTGATGAACCATCATAATCATGGAACACAAGCAACCAGCTAACTCAGCATTTTGAACCACGACTAAGCAGCTGATCAACCATGGTTAATGACTCAATGACTACTCACTATATGAGTATGAATCAGAATCGTCATTTGTATGAATAACCATTGGTAAAAATATCAAGCGCTTGTATGAATAACCATTGGTAGTATACTAAGCGCTGATAAATGGTTACCTTTTACCTGGTAGACAACCCGTGGTTGTTAACTCTGAGCTTACTGTGGGAGATACATTTCTTTGTGAAAGAAAGTATCAGTCAGCTGTGTTTGAATATGTCTTGAGTGGCTTAGTGGGTCCGTCCATGTTGAGCTGCATGCCCATACTAATTGGTCAAACGGTTTTCTACCATCTTGAACTACTAGTTGGTGGTTTGAACCCCTATGAAAAATATTAGTCAACCAACCAATTGTTAATGAATACTAGGGAAAATACAAAATGTTTGAAACCACCAACCAGGCTATAATAATACCTTCTGATTGTCCTACGATGTATAGTTCATGAACAGTAGCAAATGTCAATGATAACCTGAGCACGACTAATTGGATTTAGCAATATGTGTGTTGACCAAACCTTGGAGATATTCTTGTCCAGTAGCATCTGCCCAGCTATTGCCCAACAGTTCTGTGGTAAAAGTCCATACCCAAACTGGGATCAACCATGCAGTCGAGCTGCAACCTGTTGCTCATTTGTAAGCGGATAATCAGTTCAACCCAGGTATCACCAATGAGTTCCAATGAGCAACTCATCAAAGGAGGTATCACCCGGGCTTCACTATACTTAGTGATCCCACCCGTACTATCACCGCCCAACTACTGTATGGCTTCATCCCCCAGTAGCGGGTAGAACCACAACTGATCCCTGCCCGCTGCAACTAGCAAGGCACCCGGGGCGCTTCCTCGCGTGGCGCCGGTTCCTCTTCGGGCAGCGCTTCCGACTCGTCCCGCGCTTCCTGCAGCTCTTCCTGCGAAACTTCCTGCTGTTCCTCGGCAGCTTCGGGCAGCGCTTCTGGGCCTCTCTGCGCTTCTCGCTGGGCCTCCTGGAAGCAGGTGCAGGCACCACTTGAGCTTTCTTGCAACAAGGAAGTGAAGAAGAAGGAAGTGAAGAAGTAATTCATCAAACTTCATCAAACATCATCAAATAACTTGGCACATCCCCGGAGTGATTTGTATCAACTGAATGAGCCGTGCTTCTTCATGGTCTGCGCTGAGAGATGATGACCCATTGAAGGCCCTTCCTCCTCCTGCGTAGCCTCCTCTTCCTGCCAGGTGGGCTGCAAGGTGGGCCGAGCAGAATGATGGTTCCGAGTGGTGAAGTGATTGTAATGTGGTTAAGAAATTGTATTTACCAGTGCTTGATAATGGGTGGCAATTCCCAGTAGCTGTCAACCAGGTGTATTCATGATATATCGACATGATGTCAATGGTCAATGGGGTGCAGCAAGCGCTACGCCTTTACCAACGAGCGTGAGGTCAACGAAGCACGCAAAGGTGAAACATATTTCTAGATACCAGTGCAGAAACAAGTCATGCTGATGCCTCAGATTCATCACATAGGCATAGGTATCTTACTTTCAAACAAATCGTTCTCTTGAGGTTACCCCTGGAGGTTTTCCAGCCAATCAACGGGGGGCAACAAAGTGAGAATGGAAACACCAACCAGTAACTCGTGAGGTCCTTTTGGTGAATTGCCACAAACTGCCAGGTTGCAGAAGAAACGGATCACCAACACTGACAAGGTGAGGTCGGTATATCGGGTTGTGCAATCAACATCTATACAGCCCACCACTTGTGCAGCGCCCGACTATCTCTATTCGAAACCAACATTGTCAACATATCCTAGACACTAATGAACATACTTCTTGACCAATAGAGCGTCTTCTTGTTTTTAGTTGGGCTGGATCAGCGTCACCCAAAATTAAATTAGGAAGAGGCAGGGATGGGCCAAACAAGAGCCTAGGCCGACAGATGTGGAGCAAGTATGAACTTTCCAGGAATGGAAAACGTCTTAGCCATCTCCTCCTGAAATGTACAGATTTACAAGAATCTTGCAGCCTCTAGCTGGGGTTGGCCAAAATATTTATTTTGTCTTTTTTCATTTTCATGTTCATTTTGTTTTCATGTTTTTTATCATTTTATTTTCAATGCCAACATGTGTTTTCATTTGGGTGACTAATCAGCAGTAAGTTGGTTTAGTGTTTTTATCATTAGCTTGACTGGGGTCAATTACCAGTTATGGATTTATGGGAGGCCATGAACCAATCTATAACTAAGTATGGACAGGTGAATATTGCATGCCAAGAGGACGTTAAAGGACATGGTTCTCTCATTCTGAGACTGCAATCTATACTGACCACGAAATGTCCAACACCAAATCACATATCACTTCAGATGCTTACAGGAGACTTGATGGTTCAGTTTATCCTGGGTGGTACCTCGATTCTAACCCCTGGTGTTTGGCACCCCCAGCTGTCGCCGTTTCGATGACAACCAACTCTGGACCAGGACCTTGACCTACCGGCCGTTGCAAAGGTTGATGCGGCCCTTCATTGCCCCAAAAGCTCATGTTAACCGCAAACAACAGCGGGAACCAAAACATCCAACCATCATCAAGAAGGGAACTAGCAGCAAGATGTGTATGATTGCCATGTGCAAGCAAGGTGCATGTCGTTTGAACAACCGATCCCAGTGATGTGCTCAGACTGAAGCGGCTCAGCACCAACTGTACTGGAGCAAAAATCCGATGTATTATCCCCCGGTGCCTTATCAATCAAACCGGGCCAGCAGAATCCTGCCAATCAATCAATCAAGGCTTTTCTATAAATTAACTATAATTAAATTTCTATAAATCATGCCAATCAATCAATCAAGGCTTTTGAGCAACGGGATTCAGCTCCTCGCCTCTGGTTCGGCCATGGGACCAGCCATGTTGGTTTCAGAGGCTGAGGAAACAAAACATCATGGGTGTTAATTAAGGACTTGATGCAGCAGTTGTTGATAGCACAATCTTTTTTAAGCAACTGCAATGGCGGTGTTGCTCTTGAGCGCATTTGAAGAGCGAAGTGTGCTTGAAATAGTATGCGGTGCAGTCTTGTCGTCTCTTGGTGTCACGAAACTAAGCCGACGCTTCAGCGTAGACCACCCTGCGATATACCCAAATGAAGCCCTTAAATTTGAAAATGCATCATGGAAGCTGTTGCAAGTCATTTGATAGTTGCTGCTGGGTTGACCAATCTAGAAATTTCAACTTTCAACCTATGGCCGATAATCCCAAGGCTGGCACACACACACACATGCACGCAAAAAAAACATCTGGGGGGGAACCCTTCCCGTTTGAACACATGCCTTTGTGTTTCATCGCTCATATGCCAAATATGCAAACAAAAAGTAAAACACACTAGAACCACCAGTGCCATCGCAAAAACAGCAAAGACAGGCTCAAACACCAATGCACTTGTTTCACATGTTTGCTTTTTGTCATCTTTCCTTTATTGCCTCTTCGTTGCAGTGGCCAGTCACCTGGTCAAAAGACCTTTCGTTTCTTCACTGGCTGGGACCGGGATGTTTCGACAACCTGGAAGAGGTCCTGGACAACTTTGCTGAACTGGCCCTTCTTGATCTTGTCGTGGATCGCGGCACATTCAGATCCAAATTTGCGACATGCTTGCTTCAGTGTGTCCAAGCGCTTTAGGGCTGCATGCTCAGAAATGGCGGGGAAACTTTCTTCTGTGATCATTGTTTGAAGACGATCTGCGAAGATGCCTACAACAACTTCCACCTGCCAACGATGAGCCAAATCCAATGCTGACAACATTGTCTGATAGTCCGCATCACCCTGCGAGGAACACGTGTAAAGCACTTCCAAAAACAGGGCGACTGCGATGCTACTGGTATCTTTCAGATGGATTCGTTGACTCTTGCCTTCTGTCATGGGTGATGCCAACATGGCCTTGACTACCGGAGATGCCTGCTTGAGCATACCACTGTGAGCAGTCACTTGCGCATCGGCGGCTTCGATGGTCAAGTCGTGCGAATCTCTGTCATGCAAGTATTTCTCCCAAATCTCAAGAATGCCTTCAGCCACAAATGCCCTTGGTATAGTTTGCTGCGAGACCGAAGCCTTTGCAATTCTGACTAGGGATTCTTTTAGAAACTCTAGAATCTCTTGCCAGTCCTCTTTGTCCTCCTGCAGTTCCTTTTTCCATGCCTGGATGTAAGACACACATGAAAGTCCACCAAAGGCGACCTGCAGCACCTTGTCTGGCTCGCTGCGCCTCCACTTCCTCCGAATTTTAGTTGATTGACCACACTTTTGCGAATAACTGGCACCACGTCTGATGAGCCACTCGATCTTGTCCAATTGTTTCAGATCTTTGTCCCAATGAAGAGCATCGAGTGCTTCCACAAGGATCGTGGTTTTCCTCGCAGGATGGAGCATGCTCCAGTCAAAGTTCTCCGGGACAGTGCTCTCAATCTCTTTGAAATTCCCACCCTCTAGCAACGCCCAGAAGAGATCATGGTAACCATCGTTCATTTGAACAACTGACCTCTACTTATCCACGATTCCTTAGTACAATTCAAGTACTTCAGTGCTATTTGCAAAGCTTGAGCCAACAACACAAATGAAGGACATTCAGAAAGAGTGGCAGTATAGACGCGCAGTTTACTAAGGATCACCAACAAATCTTGCAAAGTGGTACCCCGCAGTTGGATACTTAAGTCGAAATAGGTGTGGTATGACACATGAACAACATTATCATAAGTGATCAGCTGGCATTGAAATGAAACTCTTCTGACTGAAACGTTTACTTGCTCCTATGAGGAAATCCAGGGGTAAAGCCCCTATGACATCCTATGAGGCTGATCCAGGGGTAAAAGCTAGCGTCCAACTCCACGGGCAGCTCCGGCATCGCTTGCAACGGCAGCTCCCGCAGCATCTCTCCACGGTTGCGCACTTTGTTTTCTCTCGCGCAAGGCGATGCGACGCTGCGAGAGTAGCCAGTCAGAGATCCTCTTCGTCGGGGTCCTGCCGTTGCTGTGGCCGCGGCATGGAAGTGGCTGAGGGATCTACTTGTCTACTCCTAACATGTCAAAATTAAGCTTGTGCATGCTGTCATGTACCAGTTGACGGGTGAAAGTCAGTCACAATTCTTGGCATGGCCCGATTGGACATCAATGGTCTTAGATGGCTTGTCCTTGGAACTCGAACCCCAAGGTGTAGTTCAGCAATGTTAAGCAAGAAGTGAATACTGTTGAGGCAGAAAACATGGAAGCACTCTCACTGCGTCCCAGTTTGAGCAAAGAAAATTGAATGACCATGTCCATGTGTTGCAGGATCATGGTGATTGATTCCAGTCAGAACTATGTCAAAGCCGTGAATTAATATGATGGTTTGAATTGAGACTCCCATATTGAACAAGTACTTCAAATGGTGTTCGAAGACTAGTATTGCAAGAAAACATTGGCTTTAATGGAAAGTTATGTGGTGGCTTCTCAACATAGGCGTACCCCCAAATCTTGTACTTGGAACCATTTATGTTAATAGACCAACCATTTTGGGGGTACCCCTATTTTGAGAAACCACCATATGCACAGTTTTCGCGGCTACTCCATCCACGTCATATGGCTTTCAGATCGGCATAGTAACAATCATGAATCAACTAACCATCAAAAAGAAGCATGATTCACCACTCCACACCACTAAACACCAATTAAACAACTATCTGTTGCTAAACGGTCATCAATCCTCAGCAACTTGCTAGCCACTATGAACCAGCATTAACCACAATTGACCATGATCGATCATGATTCAACTACAAATCTAAGCTGGCCAATAATTACCAATCACTGAACCATCACCAAAGCATCAATGAACCATCCATTAACTATCACTCAACCACCACTTAACAATCTATCAACCAACAAATGGTGATTCATTGATGGTCCCTCAACCAAAACTTGGCCATCACCTGACCTCTTAAGAACTTATTAACCACTTTTGAAACACTTAACCACTTATTAATCAATCACTTAACCACAACTTAACCACCACTCCCCCGCCACTTAACCATCACCTAACCTCTATCAAAGCACCATGGAGCCGCGACCCGGTCCAGCAGCCCGCTATCGGCTTCCTGGCCCTCCTGGGAAGGGTGGGGGTGAAGCCATGGAGTCAACCATGGTTAAGTAATAATGACCACTCACTAATCGATACTATTCTTGAGTGAGTGGTAATAGATAATGGTAATTATGAGATAACCATGGTTGAGTGTTAATAGATATTGTGATAGAAAGGATAATAGATAGGATAATAGATACTATTAGGATAAAAGTATTACCATTCAAGAGTGAATAAGAAGGCTAATAGATAGAATTTAATTCACATGGATAGGGTATCGATGGAAATACAAGAGGGCTACAGCCATACACCACCAAACTACAATCACAATGCTCACAGACACAAGAAGTCTGAAAGGCCACTCACTCATGACCAAACAACAATTGGAAAAAAAACAGTTTGGAAGGTTGAACTGCAGATTAATCCCTCTACAACGTCAAACAGCAACATGCCAAGAAAGAATTTGTGATGGTGCTGAAGTTGCTTGACATGCTGCTTGTACAGGACGGGAATCAGGATTTATTGGGAACAGCTATCCAGGAATCATGAAATGTATGCCAAAGGTCCCGAAACCTAAGAATGGAACATGTCAGTGCAGCAATGAAAATCATCCAAGCCA
This sequence comes from Symbiodinium kawagutii, assembly GCA_009767595.1. Lineage (NCBI taxonomy): Eukaryota > Dinophyceae > Suessiales > Symbiodiniaceae > Symbiodinium > Symbiodinium kawagutii. The sequence continues at coordinate 21,467 of VSDK01019230.1, read as the reverse complement.
CGTGGTGGTTTCTCAAAATGGGAGTACCCCCAAATCATCGAATCTCAATCATTTATAGCAATAAACCAACCATTTTGGGCGGTCCTCTATGGCATGAGAAACACCCATACACTTCATGGGGCAGCAAACACAACCAAGGCCAAAGATCGAGTGTTGAGTGCACCTTAGTCCCGATTGTGGATGTGGCGAGATTTGGCTGCATGTATGGCTCGAAAATTGCCCCAAGTACAACCAGAACCAGGTTGAAACAACAACACACAATCAGTAACCACCCCATGAATCAAGAATGCTGGGCTTAGGGCAAATAGACTAATTTCAAATTCCTCAATGCTGTTGTAGGTTTTTATAGCAACCAATCGGGCAACGGGGACCAAAAAACAGTGATTGCACCATGGCTAGAACCCAGAGAATCATCGGACCCTTGTAGCGACGTCCCCGAACCTAGTAGCGAGGGTTTGGGACCATGTACTGTGTTTGCGAGGGTCTTGGGCCCTGGTCGAAAACAACTCGAGGGCCCCGAGGGACCCAGCCTTGCAGCTGGAAGCATCAAGGTTAGATTTCAACCATGCAAAGAATAAAAAGATTATCATGCTATGATGGCTATCTATTTCACATATCTTACTATACGGGTTACCCATTTCACATTGCCTACACTATAGGCTCCTCAATGCCCACCTCACTTTGACACCAAACAGGTCAACTTTGGAAAAGATATTAACCCAAGAGATCCATCATGATCCATCCCTTACATACGTAAATACTTTCGAGCCCCATGGCACCATCGTGCCAACCAGACATGCCATTTTTTTCTTCCGCTGCTTCGGACTGCATGCGGCTGGTTGGTGATGCCTCGTGGCACCGCAGTTGCAGGACCGGACCGGCTGTGAGGGCATGTGGTGGGTTGTGGTGTGTGGAACAACAACAGTTCCCACAGAACTTAAGATTTCAAGAGTTGTGGCATGACGACATGCACATTTTCTGTTGATTCGCTGTCCTACCACAGCTGGCATTTTTTGCTCTGCAACGAAAAGGGCGTAGGAAGCCATGGCCACTCCAAGTTTGGCTGATGTATTGGGTCACTTGGCATTTTTTTTACATGATCCGTTCTCACCATCAATGTTCGTTTTTGAAATGGCAACTTCCTGCACGCCCCGCCTAGGCATCATCAAAATCACGTTGCCGGGCAATGCATTCCTG
>VSDK01019230.1:5988-20260 GCA_009767595.1 Symbiodinium kawagutii | reverse complement strand
TTCCTGCAGTGTGCGAGCGCAAAGCCACCATGCAATACTCTGTTTCCAAAGGTAGACCCGACCAGGATTGGTTTACCTACTTTGGAGGCATACCTTCCTTTGGTGCTGCGATTGTTTGAACATTCCCCGGAAGGAACCTCGACTCCTTTGGTAGATGTGGAAACAACAAGCCATAAGTTTGTGGTTGATGAAGGGTACCCATAATGGTCATTGTCAACGCCAGCCTAAGGAGAGTATACTTCGTTCTTTCTTGCCCAAATGTTCATGGAAATGGACAAGGAGGGAGAGCACAAACTCAGCCAAGCCCGCTATGTGAAGGACAGGCAGACTTGGGCCAATGGTGACCCTTGGATAGAAAGATGGGTAACGCATAACCAAATGTATGATCTATATCGATATCTTCGAATCCATCGACGGCTTTCATCCATAGCAATGCATGAGCTAATCTAAGGAAAGCTATGCTCTGTTCAACATCCTGAAATATGCTCGGCGCTACTGGAGACGATCGCTGGGACGTTCCCGAGTGTCAGAAGCAGTTTAGATGTAATTATGCATGTGCATGCACATGATACACATGCATGCGCAGTTGACACATCACATTCCGTGTGAGCCAAACTTTCAACCATAACAAGTCATATATCAATCAGTTCAACCTGTGATGAGTTAAGGTAGCAGCTCAATTGCAAGCTGTTATGAAGCCCAATGAGCGCAAAGCACGGCCGACCTGCAAGAAGGGGCACCGGCCAACCACATCACCTCAGCACGATGAAGAAGCATTGGCTGTGTGGGAGATTTCTGATGGTGAGATGACACCTGGTTGGGGCCCCAATGATCAACTACTTAATACTGTCTCATCCATACAAAATCATACGTACAAAAACACTCTATCATGAACTATCACGCATGTCACTCACAGCCTGCCCAAGGCGAGTCTCCCGATGACGCAGTCTTGGCAGAGAATGGTGGGAGTGATTCCGCTGCTGCGGAGCTTGTGGCACCCTCATTCAACCCTGAAGTCATCCAACCGGTTGCTGATGAGATTTGCCATGCTGGGGCTACAATGGCAGTCTCTGATGAAACCATGTTCGGGAGCCCTATGCCTACGGAGTTGGACTGTTTGGATGAACCAATTGAATTGGATGATTCTCCCATGCCTCAGCGGAAATGTGTTTGCCATGAACTACCACTTCCTGATCGCCAGCCGCAATTCCCTGATGAGTGGCCCCGATGTGTGTTCTGCGAAGAGTTTCAAACAGCTAATGCAGTTGAAGAAAACACACAGTTTGATGATCATCAAGAATCCCTTGCTGTGGATATCAGTGCGGCTTTTGTTCAGCCACTTGATGAACATGTTCATGAAACCCACGATGGTTTTGAAGAGGAACCAGAACCATCCACTGAAGTTGGACCACTGTTACGTCGTCTGGGGCCTTTGCAAGTTGACCCTGCAGAGCCCATCATGTTGGACAGCCCTGATGTAGAGCCCTATCATGATCAACATGGAGTCGACCCAGAGCCTGAAGGTGATGTTTCTTGGTTTAAAGACATATGGGTGTATTGGTGTTCAGTGGCATCTTGCACCATGTGGTTTTGGCAAACTGTTCCCACTGGAGTTACATGGTAGCTACCTCAACTTTGCTTTTGTAGTTGGACCCTCCTGTCATCGGCTGCCCAGGTTGACCACGTGATCATCGAAGAGGAGCCGGTCTCTGAGTGCCCAGCTTCGGAGAAGCAATGCTTGGAAGAAGAGGCGCAAACCTGTGCCATCGCAAGGGGGTGATTGACCAGTCAGTTCACTTCAACTATCACGTCGCCATGGGCCATGGGCCCTTCTTCCTGACACCATTCTTCCTAGCTTCCTTTCCAAAAAGATTATACCATGTCACTGGCAGGAGGTGGCTTCTCTACATGGTTGTGAAGATCCTGGTGAACAGGGCATCACTTCTCAGGACACCTGTCGTGTGCACCAATACCCTTGAACAAAAACACTGGCTAGGTGGGAGTGAAACAGTTTCATGTTATCCCTTGGAACCTATATAGCCCATATCTCGGGGCCCTATGCCACACATGTTTGCATACCATAGCTATAAGGTTCACCTCTGTGCCCACAAGCCTTCAGACAACTTTCAGTTTCAACCATCGTTGCCGCAGCGACGCAGGATGCTGGACAACCTCAGAAGGAAGACGAGCTTCCCGAGGCTGAGGACAGCAGAATGCTCGTTGCAAGATACCCTATATGCTACAACATGCCATGACAAGCAGTCAGTCTCCATCGTACTGTGCATGCATCTTGTGCAAGGAACAACCATGTCGCATCATGTTCCCACTTTCCTTTTTTGATATCCTCCTAAGAATCGCTGGCATGACCCACACACTCCCCAATATATGCTTGCCATTTGTGGTTTGCGCCATTCCAGGAAAAGATGGAAGATGAAGAGAAGTACAAGTATCCTCTGGGTGGGAGCCCAGACTATATGTGCCAGGTGAAGGCCTCTGTAGAGGTTGCTTCGCCCCCGGATTTTTCAACTCAAGGTGAAGCTGCTGGGAAAACGAAGGGAAGAAAACCCAACAAGGACAAGGAGTGTTCCAAAAACGGTAGGACTCGCAAAGGGGGTTCTGCCAAGAAGAAAGCACCGCCCAAGAAGAGCGCGACACCCAAGAAGAGAGCGACACCCAAGAAGAAAGGATCCCCCTCCAAGAAGAGAGCAACACCCAAGAGGAAAGGATCCCACTCCAAGAAGAGAGCGACACCCAAAAGAAAGGCCAGCAAAGCTGCATCAGCGGCATCTGTGGTTGAACCTCCTCCGCCTGTGCCTGAACCCAAGAAGAGAGCGAGAACTAGAAAGGCACCAAGTGTTGATGTCAATCGAGAGCGAAAGCCGCCTGCCCATGTGACGCACAACCACGTGTACAGCAACGCTTACAGAAAGGCGATGAAAGAATGTCCTGAGAAGGGTGTTCAATATGCCCAGTCTCAGGGAAAATTGGCTAAAGAACATTTCAAAGAGCATGGTACAGTGAATCACCTGTGTGGTGAGTTTCGCAATAAGCCTAGGTGTTCCAAGGATGTTGATGAAACAGGAGCATAAAGTGCTTTTTGTTTTGTGAAAATTAGGGTTTACCACTGCGGGTCTCTGACGTGTTTGTGATTCACCTCAGGTCACCCCTCCAATGATCAAACAAATGTTTTTTAACTACGCATGGAATTGTTTTTCGTTGTTACCTGAGACCCCCAGTGGTTCTGTGAGCTTCAGCTTTGAACCTTGTGCTTTGAACGCACAGGGATGCGATCTATGGGGTATGCGAAAGGGAAAAACATGGTAAACGTCACATGCTGCATGCAGTTAAGAATGTCATGACAGGATTGGAGCATGCATGCCCATGGATTTGGAACTGCCTGCATCATATTCATACTCATGTTCACCATACTCATGCTGGGGCCCACGCGAGATCATCATTGATCCCGATGTTGCCGTGGTAGTGCCAAGCCTCAGCCGTGATTCTACACCGGTTGCCACACTCGTCTACAAGTATGCCACCGAAGAAGTATCTTGAATTAATGAGTTTCCTACTTCCATACAGTGCTTTCTTTGGTGCATGCCCTTAACACCACATATGGCTATAATATGATCACATTCTGCCACCAACCAAGGCATCCTATCGATCTTGCAGAAGATGGTGCACCGGTGCACATCCCTCGTTCCATTCCAGCAGGGCCAGCCAGACCTCTCGGGTTGCCCTTCAGGTTGTGGTGCATCATGCAAGTGTTGGAACAGGCCCGCCATTATAGTTGTACAAAGTAATGTCAGCGAGTTCTAGCATATCAGAAACCATGATCAACCAATTACACATGATGATCGTGGTTCAACGTGATTGTCCTGACAGGCATTTGTCATCACCCCCGGCAAGTACCATTGCGTTGACATGTTTGCTGGCAAGGGTCGAGTGGCAAAGGCGTTTGATGAAAGAGGTTACACCGCATGCACCATGGACATCGAGCGAGATGAGCGCGATGACCCTTGACCTGGTTCATAAAGATTTACAATTGTAACCCGGTGCGCACACACACAAACTGCATGTAGGCGCTTCTCAACATAGGGGTACCCCTAAATCATTTTATCGCCCAGGTAATTACAAAGTTATGATGGGTCATACGGTTCAGAAGCTAGGTTTCCCTGCCGCTGCCAAATGGCTGTATCCGAGGATCTGCTGTCCCCATTGGGTTTCTGCCGCCACCTCATTGCCATCATGCAGATCTGCAGATCCGCCATTGTGACGATGGGGATTCCATGTTCCACCTGGGTCACCCTCAACCGAACCTTGACAGAATCAACATTTCATGCACGCTAACCATAACATGTACCTGTTTGGTTCTTCTTGGTTTCCTTCATGTCGGGTAGATCTTATATTGAATTTTGCATAGCCATGAGCAAAAGTTAAACTTACCCAGTGAGTGGCGCGCGCGCGCGCGCCTTGAGAGGCCATTTAAGAAGGCCCTTTAGGCGCGCGCGCGCGGACCCAAGGGAGAAAAAAAGTTTCAACTCTTTTCTCGTTTGCCAACTCGCGGAGTAAGAAAACATGGAATGAGTTCATACCTGACTGACCATGTGTCTCGCTGCAACCAAGGAGGGACTTCGAAAAGGTCACCGCTGAATCCTTTGGGAACGAAACTTTGTTGCAAACAGTGGGGATGGGAAAGTCCCTTGGTCAAACTTGCCAATCTCGACATAACACCCCAACCACTTACATGAGAACCATTCAAACACAACATTCCCATAGCTAGCTAGAACCACTGTGAGTTGTGTTCCTTTGAACCCCTCACACTGCGTTCGAGCTGATAGCCATGCTCATCAGGAATGAAAAGAAATGCGGCGCCGCCAACACGCTGGTGAGCCGCGATGCTTGTTCAGCATGCTGGATGTGATTGCCAAACAGGTTATCACAGGTTGAATGCCCACATCGCAGATTGAATCAGAGAGCCATGGATGTTTTTACCATGGGTCATGGTTCATATGCCACAAGTGTGAACCACATCCATGGGTGTAACTAAGTGCGCTCTCCTGATGTATGCCATCCTGCATTATGGTGGGATCTTCATGATCGAAAATCCCATGACGTCCCTTGTGGAGATCTCAGGTTTGCTCTTACATGATGACATTCATAATCTTACCTGCATGGCTGAATGTTGAACTCATGTGTTTGCTAAGTTGGCTCATCATCCACGACTGGTGACTTTGTTTGCGGACTTCCACATCCATGAAGCCTTTACATGGTTGGGTGAGTTCGGATCGAAAACACCCAAGCCCGTGCGTCTCTGGAGCAACCATCGATTGGTCAATCGATTGCAAAGGACTTTGGTCTAGTTGAAAACAAAGCTGATTAAACCTACTCGGTTTCTCTTATTTGCAGTATAGTTTCCTAGCTGGGTTTGGGATATTCCTTTTGGAAGGGGTAGGCATAATGGAAACTCAACCATCAAAGTTGCGAACTGCAACACCATCTTGACTCATGGAAGACTTGCTTACCTGATTCTGCTAGTCTATTGTTTGCGGCAGGAGGCTGCGCCGACGACGTTACAACCCCGCGCGGGGCTTGGTGGTGAAGTATGTGGACAGTTCTGGCAAACGTCGCTTCAAGGGCAGTTCTCGATTGAAGCAGAGTCAGGCATATCCTATTGGATTTGCTCGCTCTGTGCTTGGGACTTATATTAGAGGATGATGTTACTGGAAATACCTGGTATATTATGTTCTCATCCATCCAATATCAGGCATGATACACCATGGTTTTATCCATCTAAAGGGATAATAACTGTTTTGATGGGGATAGCCAACTGAACAGCTGTGCGACATTATCGAACCACCTGTGTACATACCATGCATGTGCCTTGCATGTACCATGCATGTAGGCACCTATGCCATGCACACGTAATTGATGCATTGCATTCCATGTGTTACCATTCCCATCCATACTTTCCTGGGGCCATGGCTGGCTGCATCAGAAATGTTCATGGCCTGGCAAAAGAGCTGTTGTGGGGATGGCATGGTTGTGAGAACTTGTTCATATATGGGGTTGTGCATCCATTCGCTTACATTTGAAATGGTGGTTTACAAAACAACTATAGCACCGTCACTGAGTAGGGGCTGGTCCATTTGCCTCACAAACACTTGATGTTGGCAACGGTATCAAAATATTAATGAACCAGTTTGGCCTTCACCACCAGCCATCTATCAAGGTACGTGATGCGTGGGCTGCTGAAGCTTCACGAGTTCCTTCGTATTTTGGCACCAATGCTCCAGGCTTGCCAGTGAACTACGCCCATGATACTTGGAGTGATGCTGATCTTGAACCGGTGATGTGCTGGCTTGAGGAACATTTAAATCAGCGTCGTGCAACATCACGTCGCATCAATCTCAATAGGGTCAGCTAAAATGCTGCTTTGGGCCCTGGAGACCTGAAGGTGTGATCCCTTTTCGTGATCAACACATATGGCAAAACTAATTCAACCTGATGGTTCCATGTTCTTTCGACGTGGGCCAGGAAGAACAGCCGAGAGAAAGAAAAAACAAGTTCGATGTGCAGTTTGACTTCAACTTTACTTACCAACAACAACGACATGTCGCAACAAACAAAATACATCTTAAGATGCTATAAGAACCTATTGACAACTACGAAGTAACAACAACAAAACAATCTGACACTGGCAGCCCGTGGCAAGGGTACACTGGGGTCATCTTTGTTGTATGCTGCTGTATGCTGCTGTATGCTGTTGTATGTTGTTGTATGTTGTTGTATGTTGTTGTATGTTGTTGTATGTTGTTGTTTGTTGCTGTTTGTTGTTATTGCTGTTGTACCAGGTGCTGGCAATGTTGGTGTGTTGTTTCTGGTGTGGATTCACGTGCCACACTGTCCACCAACAGGTGGGTCTACCGGTCTGAGTGTATAACCCAAATTGCATCATGGTGGGCACAAGTACACTATGTTTGCGGGGTGCTGAATCAATTCATTGAATTTGGTTTGGATTATATATATGCTTTATTTCCATTACGTATGGTTCACAATAGTCCCACGTTTGGTTTGCAGAATGCAACTATCCAAAGAATGCAACTATGGGTGACAAATTGTCATATAATATAGAATACAATTCAACAAACAATGGGATAACCTGTTTGGTGTAGATAGATACTGGACCAAGCATGCCGGTCATGATGTAAATGTCATTGGGGCCATGAGGTATTCCCACAACTAAGACCGTCAGATAGGCATGGGATATTTAGATGGTTCGTCAGATAGGTGCGTCGGATAGCGTCGGATAGGTTCCCCTGGGCCCTCAAAACTCTTCATCTACGAGGGCCCCGCGTCAGATAGGCGTCGGATAGCGTCGGATAGGTTTGTCCATCCAGCCGCGCCATTTTGGCCTATAGCATCCTAGTGAAGACCATGGCCAACGCTCGGGCTAACGCTCGGGGCAAAGTTGTGGAGGACCCTATGTTCTGTGAATTTATGGCAACACATGGTAATTTTCTGGGGTGCCCCATTGAGATGCTGCAGGATACACCTGTGTCCTTCAGTCCATGTGGTGCTGCTACAAAGAGGGCACTCTTTCAACGTTTTCCTGGTGCATCAGAGGCCCATCATAATCAATTTCATACACTAATGATACCACCATCGTTTCCCATCTTGGAGGTGATTCAAACACCACCACCGACGAGGGTGACGGCCTCGCCCACATCACCAGCTGTCCTTGACCTTCCTGAGGACCCGCAAACTGCAACCACAGTTGCAAATGGTTTAGCTGAACAAGGATGACCAGGGTTGTGGGTGCATATGGTCTATGTCAACTGATTGATGTATTATCTTTTATACTTAATTTCAACAAATAATCATCTTTTAAACGATTAATGTGATAACCATCACGCCATTGTGTTTTTGGAAGGACTCCCAAGCCACAACCATTGCGGCTACAGATTCCCAGGTGCCTGTCTTTTCTTCCAAGTTCAGTTGCTCCAGGGTCCACCTTAGTGGGCCCAGAGATGTCTGCCGTCAGGTGTCTGATATCCTATGGCCGAACAACTTGGACCTTTCCCCTCATGCTGACTCTGTGATGAAGTTGGCGGGGCCCCTCGGTAAGAATTTTGGATGACTTGCATGCAATGGTTTTTTGTGTTGCTACACCACTGGTTTGGATTGGTTGGTTGATGTTGGTGATTCACCTAGGACACCTTCGCCCCTTAGTGCGGAGTCAGTGCCCAGCACCGTCGCCCCTTCACCTCATAGCAGCGCATCAGCAAGCCCGGCCAAGACAGCAAGCCCCTTGGTGTCACCTGCGCCAGTAAAGCGTGAGACCTTCATCCCCACGCAAGCCCCAAGTTGCACAAAAAAGGCGAAATGCTCAGCACCACCGGTGCCATCAGTCATGTTGCCACCTGCCAATCCTGCCCTGAAGAAATCCAGACCTGATGCGCCCAGCGAACCAACAAAAGTGGATCCAAGCAAAGCCAGTGCTGTGAAATGTTCCATGGTTGCTGGCCGTTACCCGGCCACTCCACAGACTGTGCTTTTTCCACCAAAAGCTTCTGTGGCCGCTTTGCCTCCACCGCCAGCCCCGCCAGCAACCAGCAAACAACTGGTGAATCACGTCCGTGCTCCCCCCCCATCCAAAGCCCCATTGCCAGCACCACCAAGACCTGCACATCCAACCAACCAAGCCCCACTGCCAGCACCACCAATGCCTGCACCTGATAACACTACCTCATCCCCAGCAGCGGCATCACCGCCACAACCGTGTGCTAATGTGTATGCCAAGCATGCCCAGCAAGTTGCAGCAGCAACGCCCAGCGCGATCAAAGCAGAGACCAAACCAACACAGAGTATGCAGAGTGCTGCAGCTGCCTTGAGGAAACGTCCTGCCCGCCCAACAACAAAAGCGGAGTTAGCGCCTGACACTGCTGGAACAGTACCATCCCATGTTGGAACCCCACCATCCAGCGACACCACCTTGGCTCCAGTTGTGTCAGCAACACCTGGCAGCGCATGCTCAGATGCAACCCTAGCATATGGCACAGCACATGCACCTGCTAGCATGGAGGTGGACCGGTCTGAAATTGAACGAGAAAACCACCATCGCTGGGTGGTGGCCAAGCTTGATGATGCGGAACTGAAAAAACGCATTGAAGCTGTCAAACGTGATCCCAGGTTCCCAGAGTACGAACAGTGGAGGTCTGCTGAACTTTTTGGTCCATCACCTGGAGGCTATGATGATGATGACATCCCACCATTTGGAGAAGATAATGAGGATGAGGAACTGGTTTCATGGTTGCTTTGGTGTGATCACCACAATGTTATGGCCACATCACCTCCTGCAGTTGAACCGACACCTCCGGTAGTTGAACCAACAAGTCCAGCAATCGAACCTGCCAATGTAGCAACACCTCCTGCAGCCAAACGCAGTGTGACCTTCTCGCCTGACGTTGTGGTACACCCTGCTAAGTCTCCACTGCCTTCCATCCTTCGACAACCGCAGTTGGCTCCGTCGCCCATGGCACCAGCACCCGTGAGCAAAGCAGCAACTCCAGTGGCGACAGCACCCCCAGCAACCTCAGTTTCCATGCCAAAGGCTACCATGCCATCCCTGCCTCCGCCACCGCAACACAACAAGCCAACGGATCCATCCCCAGCGCCAACATCGGCGCCTCCAACCAAGACCACCTCAGCGCCTCCGCCCGCTCCATCTGGAGTGACCCCGCCGTTGCCGCGTGGTGTGAGCGAGATCCATGTCTCGGCCCCCGTTACTTGATTGCAATCATCCAAGATCGCAATGGTTCATCACTACATTACTATCTTAACTTTTTGTCACCGTCAACCTAGCTTATTCGTAAGGCTTCTGCAGAAGTCACATTCGAGAGTTACAACGAGAGACAGGCCCACTATGCCCAGATGAAGAGGCGCATTCCACGGGGTATTACATGGTAATCAACCGCTGCTGTGTTCGATTGGTGGGGCTCCATCATGACCAATCAACTGAACTGACCATGTTAAGTATTTACATACGGTTCCAAAAAGCAGGAACTATCATTGTTGATCTGTTCACCATGTGTCAATTACCAATCAACCAAACACCTTTTCGCCAATACCCGGTTCATGCTTCCTGGCTGGGAGGCAATTGGAACAAGCTCATCAATTTGACATCCCAGATGCCATAGTGACTGCTTGGAAGCAAGCAGTCGAGAGCAAGTCCAGGGCTGCCAAGAACGGTGTGTTCCAAGCATTTCTAAAATCTGGGAAAGATTGGTCAAAGTTCCTAGGCCGCCTAATGATTGAGATCATGATTGCCATACATCAAATTTAATCACTGTCTAAAGGGTACCTCAGTTTGGTTGGCATCCACAACTCAGGCTCACCGTCAAGTGCTCCAAGACACACACAGACAGGAACATTGGCCGAAAGCGCTATGGTTCACACCTCAGGGAGGCATCAACATCGGTCTTTGCTTTAGTCGTGGGATGTGACGTATACATGTTGGGGGGATAATTCACATACTCTACTACACCTAGGTTGGAAGACCCGTGCACAGCTGATGGCTATGCACCAGGATGAGCAACTGGTGGACAAGATCATTGATGCGAAAACCCGCATGCACCATTACAAAGAACACCCCGATGCCCCAGGGGATGCTTCTGCCTTTATGTTCTATGTCATGGTTGACTTGGAGAAGGTTGAAGAGGATGAGCATGAAGAGAAAACCAAAATGGATGTCTCCGGCGAAGCAGTTGGTGAACAGGCATTTCTGTTGCATGCATGTACTCTCTAATTGTTCAGGTGTGTCTACATAAACTTTATCAAACTTGTCATCCAAATTCCCATCAAGCTGTGGGCTGCTTTCCTTTGATCAGGCTGAAAAGCTTACGGCCCCGTCGATCTTGAATGCTTTTGGCACCAATGTGATGAATGATCCAGTCTGCCTCAGCCTGGCCCCGAAGATAGAGGCTGCTGTGGCCCCTGGCGGTGCTGCTCCATCAGGGGCTCCAAATCCTGCTGCCTCACCGGTTGCAGAACCCAAACGGAGGACAAGGAAAGGTGATGGTGAAACGACAACCCGAAAGAGGTTCCTCATCACAATTCAATGCAAACCATGCAAGTGGTGTCCTACTGCATTAAAACAATAAACTGAACACGACATACCTAATTGCCCAACCCAACATGTGATGGTGTGGAAATATTGGGGACATACGTTGCTCAGGAATGAGATGCCAGAAGAGCCTAGACCGAAGGCGCTGTGGATCCTGAACAAGATTAGTCATGACCTACAGCAATCCAAGATGTGGCCCGTGAAACTCAGCCATTTGAAACACCAGGACTCGCTGAGCAACTTGCTCGAATATGTTGTTAACCAATTGGATCAACATTGAGTAGCCTCAACAACTTTGGTTTGCTGATCCTTCGCTGGTGCTTCGAGCTGTGCACACAATGGCTCTTTCATATTGTCAACATGTCAAATTACATACGTACATACATATGCAACATCTATATACATAATGCGTACGTGTACTTGATGTATAGCTGCATGCTTGGTACCTGTCTCCGCAAACCTCGGGATACCCAGGCAACAGCTTCGTTGGTCACACAGACGAGCTTGAGCGATCTTTTCTCCAGCTCACCCAGCTTACAGTCAACAAGGAGGGCTGTGACAACTGTATCATTTTTTGTCATTGTGGATGATCGTTCAGAAATGTATGATGTTTTGCCTACTCTCATCGATTTATACATGTGCCATTGTTTCCTCAATGCGTGGTGAAATTTCAAAACCACATCATTAACCAGTGGTCAGATCATAGCATAACAACTATCTAGTTGGCATACCCCATTGCGTCCATGGCCAGGAGATGAGCGCATCAGATCTGGAAGCTCTTGAAGCTGCTTGCACTTTGGGGCTCCAGCGCATGAGTCTTTTTCAAGAAGATGCAAATGCAGCCCAGAATCTCACGAGGAAGGCTACCCCCAAGGCTTGAACATCCCACGGGAGAATCCGAAGACCACAGTATGATGATAACTTGCTAGAGTACAAAATCATCATGGCAGGGGTGTTGGAGGGCTTCATTATTTAGGTCTACACCTGACATCCCTATTTTGCTAGCAATGCGACTCCCCACCAGCTTAGTTATTTTGGAGGTTCCCATCAGTTCGATATCAAACATGTTTGTACTTTGTGGAAATTCAGATCGTTTCATTCAGATACCCTCTGGCTCTTGGGTCCCAAGCTGTCGTCAGGCCAAAGCGAAGGCTTCATAAGCCTGCCCAGCCGTCAAGCGACGGAGCATGGCGTGTCTTTTGATGAAAGGGATTTGTTTACATAGCTGTGCTTTTCTGAAAGCACCAGCTCAATCTGTTTGCAAATTAGATCAACTTACAGTTGACGGGTCCATGCCACAGTTTTTGTGGCGACCATTGGTAATAAAACTTTACCATTTCGGTCACAACTACTTGCGATCTTGGGGAGGAAAAAAACGTTGCACATGGCTCGCAAATCTGTGCTTGTGCATCTGTGATTTCACCTGGGCACTGGTAACAGCCATCCAATTATGAATCAATATGAGCCCATGGTTGGTGATGGGTTCTCGTCCAACCCCGAGGTTGGATGAACAAATTATCCCAAACCAACCCGTGATGCACAAAATGCGCAGGACTATCACGTCAGCGCGAGATTGCTTTGGCTTCAACTGACGACAAGCCAAAGGACCTGAACTGAATAGAAATTACGCCATGCAGTAAGAAATGATTGAGACTCCGATCCCATCCCAAGACAGGAACCCATCAAACCTTCAAGCTCGCTGACACGCAGGAGCTGCCATGCAATCGACCTCAGCTCACTCCGTACGAGCCGCCACACATTGTTGCAGCTCGGGCAGGGGCGAGTCGGCCAAATGATCCTCCCAAATTGCAAGACTTACTGGTCAGTAACTTTGCATCTGGGAAGTCGAGCGCTGTGAGTGTTTCTTGGAAAGCTTAGTAATCTGGTTTGTTGCATTTCAAACCTGATGTATTCAAAACTATAGCTGGGACCACCGTAGGCTAACTATTGTCAACTTCTACCGTTACCCATAAGTAGGATTGATTTGCTCTTGTTTGCGCTTCACAAGATTTGGCTACCATGCCCATCACCCTGACACCTCCACTATAATAAATTTTCGACCAGAAGGTATGAAACAACCACCTACTTTCAGGGATTGGCATGTGGATTTTGACCAGCACCCCCACGGGCTCAGGTTCAAAACATGGCTGCTTCAGCAGTGAAATGGTGCAAAGAAAAGGGTGGAACCGTGTCAGACTCTGACATGGTGAACCGGATCTCTATGCTGGGTACTAGTGGCAAACATGGTAAGAACTGTGAACGCGATTTTCATTTCTTGCTGAACTCATATTCGAGACGACTTGGCGTGAGGATAAGCACTGTGCAGGCCAGGTTTTATTGCCATGCAACAGCAACAGTAAAGTGGTCACCCATCTCTGTGATCTACCCGGATGACATGGCATCTGCCCTCTATGCAAAAGGGGGAAAAGTTTGGCACCATGCTATGTTTGGGAAACATGTTCCGGAAGAAGTTCGGACTTTCTGGAACCATTGCAAACAAACGTGCGATTGGTTCAAAGGTGGCACTTGTCATGACTACCCTTTGTTGGACAAGATCATTCCCTTCAGTTTCTATGGTGATGGCATTGCAGCTTACAAGGGTTCGGAAACAGGTTCAATCACTGTGCTAGGATGGTGCAGTGATCTGGCTTACTTGAACAGCTCCTTGACACGATATTGGCCTATCGCAATTTTTCCTGAGTATTCTTCAACTGAATGGACATACGAGGACATAATGCAGCCAGTGGTAGAAAGGGTGCGCTCCATGGTGGACCCAGCTGTGTTGCATGATTGGTCAACTGGCGGCTACGTGTTTCAATTTTCCAGCCTTCAAGGAGACCTCAAGTTCATCAAGGACCAGTATCATCTCCACAATTACCGGGCAAATGCTTTCTGTTCGACCTGTGGGGTATTGAAAAAACATGATGACTTAAGCATGACGTTGGGTGACTTCCGCGAAAACGCTGCTCACGTTTCGACCTTGCCAGATTTGACCGAGTTCAATCGTCATCGATGCTAGAATGCAATTTGTTTTTTAATTGCGATCCCTGAAATTTATTCCTTTTTAATGCAATCATGGTGTGATTCAAATGTGCCGTGCTTAGCATTGATCCAATCAGCTTAAGGATCAGTGGTGTTTCAGCTCGG
>VSDK01019229.1:0-18923 GCA_009767595.1 Symbiodinium kawagutii | reverse complement strand
ACACCCTACGAGCAAGTTGATTTCCCCACAACTCCTCTTCTGCGCCCAGACATGGTAACTATTCCTGAAGAAACGACTGCTGCCTCATCGACTACACCACCTCCTGGGCCAACAGAACCAGAACAAGCAGACCGGTTTGCGAATGCTCGCATTCACCTCCCGCGTACCACAACTGGTACTACCTCGCGAGGTTACCTCCTGGACTACCTCAGCCATAGGCTCACGGTTGTTTCCAGCAATATTTCGCAGGCACGAGAGCTCTACAACTCAGCGGGCGTTAATTCCCACCCTGAAACGGTGGGGCAAATTAATGCACTCCTGGATGCTGCCCTTGTCCACATTAATCGGCTTCAGCCTCAGTTGCGGTCGTGAAAAGAACGACATTCAGATGTTGACGAGAGGTACCATTCTGAGTTCCTGTGCCATCAAAATGGCCAAATTTTCTTCTTTCGGTGCCACAATGCGTGTGTTGCTGCAACCATTTCACATTCAAACGGTACACATGTGAACACACTTAGTGCGGGCAGTTGAGAGCCACTTGGTTCTCCTCTGCCTGCCTAGCAAGCAGCAACCACAAATTGTTCCTTACCAAGCAATGTCCTCTCAACTGATTTCAACATCAATCAACTGTTTCTCTCCTGCTAGCTACGGGTAGACCATCAACGGAATTTTGCCTTCGGCGTATACAATTGTATTGTGCGGGCAGTTGAGAGCCACTTGGCACTCTTCTGCCTGCCTTACCATTTTTTGTCTCTTCACTGGGCTACATTTAGTGTTGTGACTAACTAAGTGCCTTGCTAAGTGTGGTTCGAGTTGACATTTCTCTCAACGTTTACCTGATTACTCATAGGCACCTTGGTCTCAGTGCACTGTCAGCCATGGACCCTGCCCCAGCAGCCTCTGATGAGCCGATCCGCTTCTTTGAAGATGGTGACCCACCACTCTGGAACTTTGAATTTAGCGATCAGAGCACACAATTTGATATCTCGCCTGCAGCAACAGAAGTTCTGCACCCGACATGCGATGGGTTCCCCTTCCTCCGCATCGAGTGTCAACTGAAGTTCGGGCTGCATACAGGTGTTCGGCGATACATCCTACACTACATGATGGATGACGCCAGAAGCTTACATGATATGCAACCCCCGCATGGTTGGGGCAAACCCCAAACCCCTGATCGACTCTACCAAGGCCTCAAAATCCAGGAGGATCCGAGTCGCAAGTTACAACCATACACGGGAGCTAACTATGATTATCATCTAAAAACTTCCGTGTATCTAAAAACTTCTTCCGTGTAGCTAAAAACTTGCCTTTCATTGGCCCACCCTCCCAACTTCAAGATGCTGCAGGCAAAACACCAATGATGGTGGAACCTTGCGCGCCAATGATCACGTTTTCGGGGCACATCAGCCATGCAGATTGCAAAATTTCACCCTCCCTCCCTATAAGCGGTGCGCACTATGGTCGCATGTTGCATGGCAATCACGTGCGCGCGCGCCATGCTGCAACATGTTTGCAACATTGCCAAAAAGGCTTTTTAAATTCCCACCCTCCCACACATAGATCATGTTGGCGTCAGCCATTGCGGTGATGGAACTGGGGTTGGGAAAAGGCCTGTGCGTGCATCCTTGCGCTTGCGCAATTGCAAAGTGCAAGTGCATACATAGACCTCGTTGGAAACAAATAGGCGGGCGGTTGTGGAACACGCTTTGAGCCAAAATGGCTGCTTTGGAACACGTTTTCGAACCAAAACGTTTTTGGAACCAAATGTTATTTGAATTGAAACAACCGGAACCAAACTGGACCCAAACTGGGACATTAAGTGACTTGTATTTTAGAAGTGAACCACCGCAGGTGACAAGTCTATAGGTGTTCCCAGCTACACTTGGTCGCATGTTTTGATGTCCTCGCTCGTCGTCCGGTGTTTTCTCTCTAGTGGCGCCAACAGTGAATGAAGGATAGAAGACCCAAAAAAAACAAAGCAATTGTTGTGGCGCAACTCCTTCTTAATTGTATATAGAGATATACAGATTAATGTGAACATACATGTAACACACCTTATATCATGTATTTTTATGTTTAGCCAAAAACGTTTTCAAATATGTTCGCTATCAGAAATATTTATATATATACATACATGTATAATAAGAATTTCACACTTCCCAATATTTATTTGTATATATAGTCTGTATCTATATGTATTTATATTTATACCAGAAATATGTGAACACATAAATGGTTATATCAAAAGTAGTGTCTAACCTATATCCCCATCAATAGATCTCTTGTTCTCTTTTTCGCTGCTTCTCCGGACGGCCGGGGCACATGGCGCAACAACTGCGCCTCTGAGAAGGTGCATTGGGTTGTCGCCCTGGTGAGTTTGTTGATTTCATGGGCCCATTGCCTTTGAGTGGCATTATACAAAGAGTTCAAACGCATATGCCCTTGACATTCCCCTGGATATCTGGCAAATGTCCCTGCATGTGCCAGGGTGAACTGTTGGCCAGCGATACGACTCTACGCCCTAGAGGCGTGATGCGGCGATCTGTGGCTGATGGACCATGGTGGATTCATTAAGCAATGTTCCCAAACTGGTAGCATGATTCATCAGCTTTGGGGTACACTTGGCAGTTGACTTCTTGGCGATGGATTGTTCATTACTAATTATGGTTGATTGTTTCACATGATCAGTGGGTATAAAAACTTTCAAGCACATCCCAATAGAATGGCCCACCGCGAACGAAATTCACCCAACTTGAGGTTGGGTGGCTTGTGAGAAGTGGCAGGGCGTGGTGAACAAGAACCATGTAGAATGGTGATCCTATAATAGTCCTATAGCGAAACAATTTACAAGTTAGGTGCACTCACAACTTGGGATATACAGCGCGTTCCACTTCCAAAGCCTGGACCATGAGCTTCTTGAATTGTGAACCGCCTATATGTGTTTCTCAAAATAGTGACCCCACCAATGATTGGTTTAGTGCTATCAATTGTTAATAATCGATGATGTTGGGGGTCTCCTATTTTGAGAAACCGACATATCATTAATCATAGTCAGCAATTGACAAATGTGATTCATTCATTGGTTGCTCACCACGCCAACCAATCGACCCAACGAACCCAGCCATTGACCGGGTAGATGCAATCAGTGACCTTGGCTGGCCGCAGCATTTTGCTTTGGTGGTTCCGAAGGCTTGTTGTGCGTTGAAGCCATGTCGGGGGATCGCGGTGTGCCCTTCAAGTCGCTAGCAAAATGGAAATGCTGGTGGACTGGATCTTCTTTGCCCGTTGAGATTGCACAAGCCATTCAGAAACATGTTGATGTTAGCCAGTTACCAGGGGGAGGAAAACTCGTCAAGCTACAGAATAGCAGCAAGGTCCTCCATACCGATTTGCAGGATTCCAACAACAACAAAGTCATGGAGGCTTTGGTCGAGGCATACCCCAATGACAGGGATCCCAGTGCCTACTTGTTGGGTGATGCGGTTCTCCATTTGAACAACAATTTGAATGGGGTGATCTTTGGGTTGCAGAAGCCCAATCCAGTGGACGAGGATGCCCGAAGGAAAGTTGCGTTGAAACAAGGAACATACATGAAGATGATGCTATCGTACTTGCGCACTTCATCAGGAAGGAACAAGTCTAGTAAACACCCTGGAGTTAGCTACCTCAAAGAGCTCATGCTGGCTAAGGGGCTGCGTGGAGGTGGCGGGAGAGGGAAGGGGTCCCAATGTGCTTCCCCCGCTCCATCAGTGTCTTCATGTTCCACTGACCTGTCAACAGCAACGACTCTTTTGGATGGCCGACCACTGGGTGCTGCAAGCAATTCGTCGGGAAGTCTCACCACAACCCCTGCGAACTTAGTCGATTGTATTGAGCAATTTTGATTGGTGTGGTTTGTGTTCTGATGTGCTTTCTTGTGCTCAGCCATGTTCCCACATCGTATTGGCATGATCCCAAGATCAATCAAACAAAGTAATTGTAAGCAGTTTAGCTGGACAACTTCCCATCATGAGCTCACTGCCAACCCCCGCCATCTGAGGAACACGGCTGGGTCTTCCGTGGATGATGTTGACATCGTTGGACAGACCTTGATGCTTTTGGGGTGACTTGGAAATTAAAAGTCCATGATGGGGGCAGTGTGAAATTGCGGACTCATCAACATTTGAGATTGTGATAATAGTTCATAGTATGTACAAATCGGCCAAGCCAGGAATACCGATCAGAAAAAAAACATGGTTGTATATGGGGCAATGGCGCGCACCTGACTTGCATTGGCAGCTCTTGAACCCCAGGCTGGAGCCAGACACTGGGTGCAGCCAAGAGCATTTGGGCCGGTGTATCCAGGTGGGATGTGGGTAGAGTGTGCTAGCGGTGATGCCGTATTGTCATCTTGCTATCATCGTACTAGTCCAAATGACAACATGATACGAGAGTGTGTGTGTGTTCCTGCTGTTTTGAACACTTCCTCAAGCAACCCCCCTTCAAACCGATCTGCCCTGCTTCCTCGCTACAGGAGTTTGAAGAGCTTGGCGCCCTGCCTCCGAACAGCTTGGAGACTGCCTTTGGTCGTGCAGCGATTGAAGCTGGTGAAGCCACCGGGGAAACTGAGAAGGCCAAAGAGCTCTCATTGGAAACCGCTGGTTTCTTGTTGGCTTATGGGGGTTTGGGGATGATTCATCAGAATCAGTGAATTGAGGCAGTACCAAAAACATAAAAAGAGATTATTGAAGTTGACGAAGTACCATTGAGTGAGCGTTAAAATATCCTATTTGCAAACACCTGTTGCATTTTGGTTGATTGATTGATCTGCAAATGAGGTTGCGAGTCGAAGGGACCGATTGGTATGCCTCAACCTGGTCTTATACGTCGTCGCTCCAAAGGACCTGCTTTGACTAGGCCCATGCTGAACGCCAACCCGTTGGCCCCACCCGATGAGCCCAAGAAAGTCATGGTTGAGAATGCAGCTGAGCTTCCAGTGGTCAATCCCCATCACCAGCTTCAGTTGGTGGCGCTATGGCTGCATTGGTTGGTGCATGCCCCTACCATATCAATGTTTCAGGGAAGCCTAGCAAAACTAAGTGATTCTGTTGCTTACCACCAATTTGCAAATAATCGCCTTGCTAATGAATCCGACCATATGAAATGCATAAGGGAGATTCGCTAAGTCACTAAATGCTTTGGTTGCTCAACCCTTGCTCAACCCCAACGCCTACAAAGATCTGACCTCCACTACAAAGGAAGATTTGATACTTCTAGAATCTGCAATTCCATATTTTGGGAGCTGTTGCATTATCCATCCGCTTGTTGCGCCCTTCTGAGGATTCATCGAAGCCGAAGACGGGGAAAGCTTTGAAGCGTGCAGTGGCTTCTGCTGAGGCCAAGGCAGCTGAGAAGGATGCTGCCCCTGAACCCAAGAAGGCCAAGGTTGTGCCTCAGGAGGGCATGCTTCCAATTCCAGAAGGTCGGATTGTGTGTAAAAGTTGGTTTCTTCCATGTTCAACCTTAATATGGCTTGTACATCATGGAGTAACATCTAAAAGGGTTTTTGGGGGGTAAAGGAAACAAAAACTATGTTTACCTTGTGCAGGCATGCCTGAGGAGTGCATGCCTCATGATGAGCAGAAGCGTGGGCGGTTGTCGTACACCATCACCAACGATGCTAGTGGCGCTAAAGTCGAGGTTTTGCTTAAGGGCAGAGCTTTCAGGATGATCAAGATGGCCCCTTTCGACAAGAATGGTTGCTTGGAACGGAACATTGGGTTACCCACTGTATATGGGTGTTTCTTAAGATATGGGAATCACCAATTTATTCAAGGATAACCATTGTGGTAATGAGCCAACCAAGTTAAGGGTTCCCCATTTTGAGAAACACCCATAAGTCACCGAGATGATGGTCACCCATAGGGAAAGTATCCAATCAATGTTTAGATGTATTGTTTGGTGGAGACCCTTGGAACTCTGGTAGGAACTTTGGTCAATCCTTGAAGCTGTCACCATGCAACTCGACGCTGAGGCTCTCCTCTTGAGCCTCCGGCGATCAAGCAGAAGCCTTGGGGCGATGATATCGACGCTGCTTGGGAAGCGGTGAAGGGCTTGGTGGGGTGGCGAAGCTCCAGGTAGTTGAGCCACTGGTGCACCTGGTCCATGCAGCTCCCCTCCAGAGCAGTGTTAATTAGCCCACATGGACCATCATTGAACAATGAGTTTAATTCTAGAAACAGCTGGTCGGTCAAAGGCTGATATCCCTGTATCACGAAATTTGGTGGCTTACCACCAAATCATCGTGGGCTTTTGGAGCACTTAGCGCTCGGGGCTTGCGCAAGTGAGGAAAACATTGTGCAGCCGAGCATTCTGACATCAACAATTTCATAGTGTCTTACACATTGAAACACTAAACATTGTGTGTGGAGCCGCAATGAACATAAATATATTTATGCATGGCAGGCGTTTTGGGATCAAAGTATTTGCCAACTGTTCTAGAAAGTGTGCCACCATGGGCCTCGAAGTGCTGAAATCTTCCCCTAGATGTAAAGAGATGGTCAAGAAGATGATGGCGAAGAAACCGATTCAGAAGAAACGCATCTCCAAGAAGGAATCATCAAAGGAAGCTACCCCCTTGTGCAAAAGCATTGAGTCTTTGGGAACCAAGAATTCTGTGGCGCGGGAGCAGGTAGGGGGTTACCAATTAAAGGAAATGTTGTTTTGGTAAATGTTCATTGTAAACACATATGTTGTGTTCCATGTTTTGTTTCCACCAGCCTATCCCCCAAAGATCAACATGCTAGGACTTGCTCTTGCCCCCATTCCTGTTCTCCCTGCAGTTGCATGGTGTGCTGCAGCGGCTTGCTGCCATTGGGGCCCCCGCTGTGCTCATGAAGCTGTGCTTCCTGATGTTTGTCAGCCTCGGGCCAATATACCAGCATCTGGACGCCGTGGAATATTTCGCTGGCCAACAAGCGGTCCCTTCACCATTTTTAGAGAATATTTGTTTGACACATGGAGGTTTATCTGAAAACATCATAGTTGATCCCTTTTATTATTGCCTTCTATTTCGCACTGTCCCATTCTAAGGTGACATCTGCATGGGCTGTCAATGGCTACCGAGTGGCCCCTTTTGAGATCAAGTTGGATCCTGCCATGGATATTATGACAGCTCAAGGGTGCCCTGTCAAATCATCCAATCTGAAGTTTCTTTTTCCACTTGCTCCCTTATTGGTGTATAGTTCTGTGATCGATTGTCAGCACACCCAAAATGTATGTAAAATGTATGGTCAACCCCAGTCCCAAACCCAATGGCTATGAATGGAAACCCAGCCAGCACTGACCAGGTTTTGCTTGGCCCTCCTGATGGCGATGAATGTCAAAGATGGCGGTTTCGCCATGATGGCGACTGTCTGCTCGAGCTGGGTGTTCGTCAACAGAGCGACGCTATTTGACTTCAAGTGGTGGCAACTATTGTTGATCTTGTTTTGGAATGCCCAATCTAACATTGTTGAGCGGCTGATATCCAATGGTGCAAGCTAGGTGGTAATTGTTGTTTGGCTGTTCCCCAGAAATGAGCTTCAATGGTGACCTTCACTGAGGAGCGGACGGAAGCTATGGCGACCATTGGGAAATCAACGCCTGAAGTGCGTGAAATTGGCAAATGTGCCTGTAGCTTTGTGATTGGTATAGTTTTGAGTTTCCTTCAGGGGTTTTATTAAGGGGGTGTTATCAACCAAAGTCTCTTCCTGATCCCCAGACATTAGATCAAACAAGTTATGAACCACAGCTCCGATCTTCACAGGTAATGGTCAGTCGAATGGTGCTGATCGTGTGGCTTTTGCAATCCAAAAAGTGCTACTGGCTTTACGAACAGCCTAAGACTTCGATGTTGTGGCAGCACCCACGAATGCAACAAATAGTCCGTGCCATGAAGGTGTTTCGAACCCACATGCACATGGGAAGCTATGGTGCAGCATCTCCAAAACCAACGTTTTTGTGGTCGCCATGTCCATCAGTAAAGTTCTTTGATGTGCCCCTTCCTCAAAAAGAGTGGGAAGCCATGGTGGACAAGCGTGTTCTTGAGGACGGCCGTGTACAGGTCAGTGGCAATGCAAAACTCAAAGAATCCCAGACATACCCGCGTGAATTCGGGTATGCTACGGTCCGAGTATACCGGACATCATGTCGCAAAGCACTGGTTTCTGGTGTTGATACTTCTGGACCCATGCCAAAATTTGAGTGGAATCCCAAAGATAGCTGGAAGGATGCCAACCTTTCAGAAGTGTTTCAATTTCTTAGCCTGGGTGTCTTCAAGTGACTTGCCCGGGATGTTTGCTTTCAAATTCATTCAAATTCAAATATATCCATGGATTTGTGAATCCAAATTAGCTCCTACTGTGCTTCTACCAGCAGCGGCATAGGTGCGAGGGGGAAAATAATGAGCCATTGAAACCCTCTACTGCAGCAACCACAAGCACTTGCAACAGCCAGCTGTGACTCCGGGCCAGGCATTGGCTTCGCACCATCGATCCTGCTGGCCTCAGCAACGCAGAGGAGGCAGGCATGGTGCAGAGGTAGTTTTGTGGGTCAGGAAATACAAAAACTAAACCCTATTCCAAAAACTGATTATGCTGTTAACCATCTGTGAAATGGATCTCGGAACAAATACCGTAGTCAGGATGCAATGGTACAAACAAAGGCAGTCACAAGCTGACCCCAAAATGGATGCCCTAAATAACGAGGGATAAAGGTTTCCCAAAATGAATGCCCTAAATAATATGGGATAAACAATTCCCAAAATGGATGCCCTACATAATAAGGGATAAAGGTTTCCCAAAATGGCTGCCCTAAATAATAAGAAATAAAGTGTTAGGAGTCTGGGCCCCACCACATCAGCAACCGCCAGGTGGCTTTTTCCGACTTCATCAAGTTCACTGCTGAACACCCGCAGATTTGGAGGCATCCCTGTTCGGTGTTAGCGGTGTTGGATGGGGTGTTGATTCATCAAAAGCAAGACTGGTGTTTCTGAGAACCAAGACCCAACCACCTCCATAGGAAGTGTTCAATGAGCCCCTAGATCGATGTTGGCACCACCGAGCCCATTCTGCAGGTGGCTATTTCCAGCTCATCGACTTCATTTGTGGCTGGACACACGTTTGGAGGCATGGTGTTGGTCGTGCCGGGTGGGGTGTTGACACATTAAGAACAGTAGTCTTGAGGCCCAAAGACCCAACCACCGCCATAGGAAGTGTTCAATGAACCCCTAGATCGATGTTGGCGCCACCAAGCCCATTCTGCAGGTGGCTATTTCCAGCTCATCGAGTTCATTTGGGGCTGGAACTGGACACGCTTCGGGAGGCATGGTGGTGATGGGTTGATGGTGTTGATGGTTTGATGGTGTTGATGGGTTGATGGTGTTAATGGGTTGGTATGGTGGTGATGGGTTGATGATGGTGTTGATGGGTTGATGGCGTTGATGGGTTGATATGGTGGGATTGGTTGATGATGGCGTTGATGGGTTGATGGTGTTGATGGGTTAGGTATCAACCACTCATTATCAATGCTGATGCATCATGCCCATCCCCAAGTTCCCCATCCCTAGCTCATCGAACTACCATTGTTGATGCGTCATCCCCATCCCCAAGTTCCCCATCCCTGGCTCATCATCCAATCCTCAAGCTCTATGCAGGTGGCTACTTCCAGCTCATCGACTTCCTTGTGGGCTGCAATCAGCTCCATACTACAGGCATGTTGGCATGTTGGACGGGGCTGAGTGCCAAAGCAGTCACCTTTCACACCATGTGTTGGATCCCAATCAATAGAGACACCTGCTGGATCAACCAATGTACGAGTGATATACTAGAATGATCTATCCAACCAAGACATCAACCCAGAACCCATGACTTCCAGCCAGGGAAACGGCCATGAAGCGCTGTCTGACCTTGGTAGACGAGGCAGATGAAGGTGCCAACAGTCGGGGATGCTGTGATGGATGAGGAAACCATAGGGTTGAGAAAATCCTGGGAAACTGAACGCCCGTGAAAACTCCGTGAAACGCCCGTGAAAACTCGTGAAAGTTCACACATTGGGATCTTCACACTTTGGGATGTCCATACATCTATGTTGTTGGGAGCCCTAACAATCAGAGCTAGTGAGAAACCCCATTTACCACATACGTAACCATGAGTGGATCAATCGTGGTGTTGCTGGAAAGGCTTTTGTGGATCAGTAGCTCGAGTATAGTGGTACATAGGGGTACCATTAGCTCACTGACCATGAGTGGATCAATCTTGGTGTCCCTGGAAAGGCTTTTGTGGATCAACAGCTCGAGTGTATTGGTACATAGGGGTACCATTAGCTCAGACCATGGCGTCGACTGCTCCGCTGCATCCTAGTTTGCAAACACCTCCTCAGGCTGGGTTTGAACGACACACTACTCCAGAAAACATTAAGCGTTTTTTTGATCCGAATACCTACCGAAGCAAAACCCTGCAGAAACGACCTGATCATGATGGTGGTGCCTCTGCCTCTGCTAGTGCTAGTGAAGCGCCACCTAGAAAGGTGGCCAAGACTATGGGCAAAGCTGATTTGCTTGACAAATTTAAGCTGGCAGCAACATTGAACGGCAGTCCTTGGGATGAAATCACCGTTGCTGGGAAGCATTTGAAACCATATAACATGTATGTTATGTAATGGATCATATTGTTTGTTATGTTTTGTTATTGCCCCTTCTTCATGTTATGTATGCAGTTTGCGTGTAAAAGTTATGGGGGGTATGTTAGGTGTGCTATCATGATATGGTTTCCATGGGGGGAGCCAAGGCTGAGATTGCCAGTATTGTGACACCATCCCTATCTATGGCATCGGCCACAATGTCCCAAACTGGTGCTGATGATGAAGCTGGCATTGATGGGGAAGAGGTGGGTGATGATGATGAGATCAAAGCACTGGAGCTGGAGTTGGAGAAGCAAATGGACGCAGTAGTAGCATCTCAACCAGTTCAACCGGCTGAAGTTCAAGAACAACCAGTTCAGCCAGCGCCTGTTCAAGATCCTGGGGTTGGAGGGCAAGGGCAACAAGGTGACAATGTTGTTCATAATGGACCTCCCTGCTCAACCTGGAGTTCTGTGGTTCAGCACCCAGCTCACCAGGCACATGCTCAAGCACCAGCACCTGCTCAAGCAGTACATCCTTTGCTTCAAACGCAGCAACCTCAACCGGCAGCTCAAGCACTTGGGGGTGGAGCTCAGGGGCAGCAACCTCAAGCACTTGGGGGTGGAGCTCAGGGGCAGCAACCTCAACCGGCAGCTCAAGCACTTGGGGGTGGAGCTCAGGGGCAACAACTTCAACCGGCAGCTCAAGCACTTGGGGGTGGAGCTCAGGGGCAACAACTTCAACCGGCAGCTCAAGCACCTGGGAGTGGAGTTCAAGGTCAACATCCTCAACCAGCACTTGCTCAAGCATGTGGGGGTGGAGTTCAAGGTCAACATCCTCAACCAGCACTTGCTGAAGGAGCTCAAGGGCAACAATCGCAGCCAGCGCCTGCTCAAGCACTTGCTGTTGGAGTTGCAGAGCAACCAATTGTACCAACTCCACACACCATGTTTTTTCCACGTCAGATGCAACCGGCAGCGCCAGCAGCGCAACCGGTGCTTCCTCAAGCATCTGGAGTTCAAGGGGGTGGAGTTCAAGCACCAGCTCAAGGGCAGCAACCTCAACCGGCAGCTCAAGCACCTGGGGGTGGAGCTCAGGGGCAGCAACCTCAACCGGCAGCTCAAGCACCTGGGGGTGGAGTTCAAGGGCAACTTCAACCTGCAGCTCAAGCATTTGGGGCTGGAGTTCAAGGGCAACTTCAACCTGCAGCTCAAGCACCTGGGGCCGGAGTTCAAGGGCAACTTCAACCTGCAGCTCAAGGACCTGGGGATGGAGTTCAAGGCAACTTCAACATGCAGCTCAAGGACCTGGGGTGGCAGTTCAAGGGCAACTTCAACCGGCAGCCCAAGCACCTGGGGCTGCAGTTCAAGCATCTCAAGGGCAACTTGCTCAGCCAATGCAATCAGCGGTTCAAGGGCAACAAAGTCAGCCAGCGGTTGTTCAAGCGCCAGCTCAAGGGCAACAACCTCAACCGGCAGCTCTTGGGGGTGGAGCTCAAGGGCAACAACCTCAACCGGCAGCTCAAGGACGGCAACAACCTCAACCAGCAGCTCAAGGACCTGGGGGTGAAACTCAGGGGCAGCAACCTCAACCGGCAGCTCTTGGGGGTGGAGCTCAAGGGCAACAACCTCAACCGGCAGCTCAAGGACCTGGGGCACTACCAGGAATGGTGGAGGCAGCTGTCGCGAGTGCCAGGGAGGATGCTGATGCTGAACGAAAGAGAGCCCTTCTAGCTGCTGGCTTAGCAACGTCTACAACACATCGCCCTGAATATATGGCTTTCTTGCGAGCTGCAAAGCATCCGTGCCATGGAGCAGAGTTAGCACATATGTGAATGTTTACATATATGCATATGTTGTGTTTGACTCATGTATTAGTTAAATAAGTATGAGTGGGTTGAGCTAGTGTGTCGATGCTAGGCACCAAGATCACCATGATTAACGAGCAGCTTTGGGGGGATGGTACAACCCATGGAATCATGTGGGGTTTGGCCCACAAGCCTTCGTTTCATTTGGCATTTTATCCAACTAAGGGAAGCATTGGAGCCATCAATCGCGGCTATGTTTGCGGATGGCAACAAGAGGAAAGACTTGTTCAATATCTGGCTCAACCATGCCCGTGATTTCGGAAAAGTTCAGCTTGAACTAACCCGAAGGAACATGCATCGCCAAACGGCGCACTCCAACACAGTGACTTGGTCCCGCGCTCAGCTGGAACAATCGGGGCGCTACACCCAGGAGGATATCAATGACCTCATCCAAAGGGCAACGACTGCTCAGAGATTCATTGATGACCCCAACTTTCCAGGGGTTGAGAGGTTGCGTCGCTACATCATTGTGGATGAAGTGGGCCAGCAGCAGCAAAGGATCCAAGAAGATGTGCAGGAGATCAACAACGCTGGTGCCATTACGAATGCCGAAGCTTTGAACCTGACTTCTCAAGGACCTTGTTTGCATTCTACCATCTCACACGTCAAAATACCAATGTTAAGGACAGGTACTCATTAACTGGTTCGTGATACCATTGCTACATCCATTTGAGAATACATTTGTCCTGCGATGACCATCACCACCATGGTAATCATTGTGTTGCTTGTTTTCATCACCAGTGCCTCTGCCAGTGTCATCCCCAGGAGCTGATTTTGCTCAGGGCCAAGCTCCAAATGTGGGCGACATCCTCAAAGACACCAGTGGTGCCAGCGTTGGTGCTCCTCCTGAGGGTGTTCCGAAAGGTGGCAAGAACGGGCGAGGTGGGAAGAATGGCAAGGGGAAAGGTGGCAAACAGGGGAAGGGGAAAGGTGGCACACCTGCACCCCCTGGCAGCAATGAGAATGGTGACCCAGCCAATGGTGAACAACCCGCTCAAGAAACTGAGACTACGCCCTTGCAAAGGGCCAAGGCTTTGGCCAGGTCAGTGTCGCTAAGCGTATGTTTTCATCAATGTTTTGGGTTTAGTGGACATCCCTGGGTGATTATTCAGGGTGAGGTGTGGTGTATATATGTATATATATATTTCATTACATAAATAAATAAACACCAATATATATACATATATATTTATATATGTTTTAAATAGTTATACATATATATATATTTTTATTTATATTTGTTTATTTATAACAATTGCATATAGGTGCATTTCTTTCATGTATAGATAAACACACACATATGTATATGTAACAAACTAATCACATTATGTTACATCAACATCATATCCTTGGTTGGGCCTCACTAAGGCTGAAGGAAGCGGAGGATGCCCGAACCACTTGCGTCTCGATCGAGAATCTTGAATGCAGTGGCCAGCTGAGAGAGGCTTTGTTGCAGCATGCCAATGTCATGACCGAGCTATTCCGGTCATTGAGCAAGATGACCAATGACCAAGTGAACGATGAAGCTCAGTACGCACCTTTGTTTGATCAAGCGACTAACTATTCAGCCTGGTACAAGGCTCGCAAGAAGGTGGCCAACAGCATGAAATCCGCTGCGGCCACAAGTTCCTAGAAGATTCACCGCTTTGGAGGGAACCCCAAAAAATGAAGAATAGATTACCATCAATGCCACACCATTTCAAAACTGCTGTCATGGTTGCCTATACTTACCAGGAAATCATTGGTTGGTTCATCATCGTCAGAGGGCTTTCCTCATTTTGATTTTGATCGCAGATCGGCCGGTGACATGCGCTCTATGCGCACAGCTGCAGCTTCAAGGGGAAAAGATTGGAACGAACAGTACTGCAAATCATTGACCACCTTTATTAGCATTTGTGTAGTCAATGCTGACCTTTTTCAATGGACTACCAGCATCAACCCATGATAAAACATCAAAGAGCCGGTGTTTAGAGTTCCAACGATATTAAAATGATGTACTCAAACCTTTTCAGGTCTATCAATGACCCCAACCAAAACAACTGGCTTCCAATCCAAACTCTCACCAGTTCCACCGCTCTTGGCTGCCAGGTGCTCCTCACCGTCGACAACGTGTGTCGGAACCTGGTGGGGAATTGGCGCAGCAACTCCTTTGGGATATATCTCGAGGGGAATCTTGAACGGAAGTAAGGAAGGGATGCCTGGAAAAGAACCAACTCTTGAACATTTACTTTACCAAGCGAGTTCTTAACAATCTCAATTAGATGCCATTGGCATTGTTGTAAGAGTGGTACTTTGAGGCATTTCTTCAGTCAACCATTTTGCTGTTTGACTACTTGTCCCCAATTCTACAATAAATTGTAATCATCATGGTTGGTTAGTCTAGGGTTTCTTTTGTTGGCGCCATTCCATTCAAGGAAATCCATGTGAGTGCTGCCCAACGTTATGCAGCAGCAGCTTATCGAGATGGCTTGACTGAAAGCACTATCCTGGATCTAGCAAGCCTTGCATGCTGGGGGAAATTTCCCAACAACACTGAGCGGGACCTTCATCGTTGGCTACCCTCTGCATATGACCATGGGCTGACACCACACTATACATCGTTGGAAATCTTCAACCCCGAGACAGCAAGTATAGAACAAATCGCATTCCCTGTCATGTTGGCATCCGACGTGCTGAACATGATTTGGAGAAAGCAAGACCCCAAACTCTTTGATATTTGCATTGGAGCAACTAGTGCCACCTGCGGTGAATTCTGGCAATATGCTGAAGAGGATTGGGCTGGCTCTCACCCGGTTGTAGAGCTGCCTGGCTAGTCTTTGTTTGCGTTTTGGTGGTTTCTCAACATAGGGGACAACAATGGTTCGTTGATTACCACAAATGATTCATAAGAACGATTTAGAAGTACCCTTATTTTGAGAAACACCCATTTGAACATTTTTGTTTACCCAAATCAACAAAGCCTAGCACACATGCCCGCCCCGTTTCTCAGCGTTGGCGCCTCTAAGGCAAGGTCTTCAAGAGATGACTTTCCCAGACCCTTGGCGAGAGCATGGGCATGGCCAGAAAGAATATTACAAGGTTGCCAACATCATGGTAGCAGCCCTGTAGCTTATCAGTTGGCGAGTTTCGGGAATACCCTTTTTGGATATATTCAGTTATGGTTGGAAATGTTCATTTGAAACCCAGGTGAAGTGGTTCACCGATGGTGCTCAGTTCAACACCAACCACGAGATGATCATATGGCTTTGGAGCAGCAGTATGGCAAAGACGAACTGGTGCACAAAGTTTGTATTCGCCTGCATCCCTTCCAGACTGATTCCAAGCAAAACTTTGAGGGCAAAAGCAAACCGTGCCATCACCAAAGTCATTGCCTGGGATAGTAGCTCTTCCAATATCAAATGTTTGGATTGTTTTGGGGTTTATCGCGTGTGTAAAAAGTTTACATTAATTTGTTTTTGTTGCAAGGTTTCTCTCCGCCATACAGCTGCCAAGGTAAGAGTTTGCTCGAGGGGGTATTTCCTGCATTTGACCAGTTTGGTAACCAGCTCACGGATAAGCGTGCCCAAAAGTCTGGTGCCCAAATCTGTGGTGGGTGGCGAGGAGGTTTTGAATCCTGGGCTGGCGATTGGAAGGAGAGGTCACTCTCCCATTCTTTCGTCAAAAGAAACTTTCAGTCAACAAGGGTGTGTGACCAATGTGATGCCATCAAGGCATTTGCAGCCACAGATGTTGCGGTATTACCTTTCCTCTATACGGATTTCAGGATGAATGCCCCTTGGACAAGCACAATCCGGGACCATTCGACTTACTTGGCACAAACACCGGCAGACCAAGTGACCCCTTGGATCGAAGTTCCTGGCTTCAACATCAACCGGGTAAGGTGGGACACTGGTCACACGATTTTGCTCGGAACTGGTAAGGACATAGCATCAAGTGTTTTGTTGGACTTGGACCTTTGCCTGGGCTAGCAAGGCTTTTGGTTTTGATGTTTTGTTGGTAAATGTGTCGTCAATTTTTTCATGTTGTTTCCCGAAGTTGTTTGTTTCCAAAGAAACGGTGTAAACACACGAGCACCACACACACATCGCCAAGGTAAGTGGGCCTCATCCTGCGGACATCCTACGCACCCAAAACCTCCAAAGCCTGCAGGGTTCTTTTCTGGAAGGAAGCAGCGATGCTATGATGGGGAAACTTGGGGTATCTTTTAGGCGCTGGTGCCGGCAAAGGAAAACAGAAATACCCCCAGTGTGCTGGAACATGAATCTGATTTCCCGGGGTGAATCAGACAAGCGCAATTATCCCGAACTGGATTCAAACGTGAAAGCCATCCACACGAAAACAATTCTGTTTTTCTTAGCAGACTTGGCAAGTGACGTTTCCAAGGTGTGCGAGTGTACCTTGGATGATTGCTTCAAAACGCACATGTTGTTTTCCTTCACCAAACTTTTGGAATCTTTTGGAAATAAATCGAACATTTTCGCTCTGGTACCTGAAGGGTGTGATTGTTTTGTTTCTATCCTCTTCTCTTATCGTTTATGTTTTTTTTCTTTTTGTTTTTTTGTCTTATGTCTTTCTTTCTTTCTTCTTGCTTTCTTTCTTTCTTACTTTATTTCTTTCTTTGGTTTTGGTTTTTTGTTTTCTTTTTGTTCTCTCTCTCCATGGTCAACCCTTCCTGGGCGCGCGCTTCAGGCAAAGAGTGCGTCCTGAGAGCTCGCGCTCTGTGGGGCGTGTGCACTTTCTTGTTTTGCACTGACCGGCCAGTGCTGAGACTGGGAGACGATTTGAGGACATCAGCGTTGGAAGGTGGGTTGGCGTGCCTACAATCGTATTCCGAACTGGCATCCCTCAACCTGCAACGTGGAAGGCTGAACTTCAAATTGCGTCCCAAATGGCAACTGGGTCAATGATCATTTACATAAGTATTTTAGGGTTAGGTTATCTTTGATAGCTTGTCATAACGCAGCATGTTGTTCGTAACTGTGGGTGGTTGTTCCTTTTTAGGAATCTTCTGAATACATGTATGTCATGTATGTGGAAATGTTTTGGGTTTTTGTTTTTAGAAATGTTGAAAGATTAAGGGAAACCAAGTTGTGGCTAATCATCAATGGGAATGCCCGTTATACATGTTGAAAGATTAAGGGAAACCAAGTTGTGGCTAGTCATCAATGGGAATGCCCTATGGCAAAAATTGTTTTTTGTAGTTGGGAATGCCCTAGACTTGATTTATCCCACTGGTTGAAACACCTAGGCATGCTTTCGCTCATTTGGTCTACGATCTCCAGTTCTCGGACGAGAATTGTCGCATCCACAAAACGTTGGGGGAAGAAACTGCCCTCAACAGGATAACTCAGTTGGCTTCGCAATGCCCGGGGTCAAACATCCTCCCTCGATTTTATCAAAGGTATGCTATCTTCTTAGCTTTGCATTTCCATCACACCTGTTCGACTTCAAACTTAGATGTCCCAGAAGCGGACTGAAGCTGGGAGCCCAGGCAGTTTGATCTGTCCAGGTGCGAGTCGTCGGAAACATCCACCGCGCCAGCAGTCGCGGGAGTGGAGTGGCAGAAGGGGACAGGAAATCATGACATGAACAATTCACCCCAACATAAACCAACCGAAAAAAATCATCTTATAAGCACACCATCGGTTAGTTTCAAGGCTACCGCCCCGAAAAGAAAATATCATCTTATAAGTGCACCATTGGTTAAGTTCAAGGTTACGGCCCCGAAAAAGAAGATCATCTTACAATGGCACCATTGGTTAATTTCAAGGTTACCGACATTACCAAAATAAGTGAGGGCTTACGATAGTTAGGTGAGCCAGCCGAGGTTTGAAACCCCAAAGCCCGCGCAACCATTTTACAAGTTCGGAATTGTAACCCAACAGAATCAATACATAGATGGGTTTACATGTTTATGGATGGTTGAACGCTAGGTCCTGTGTGGGGGAGGGTTTGGTTGATGGCCTCTAGATAAATATTGGTTTTCTACATCTGAATAAAGCAAAATATACAGATACATGGGCATACGCAAAAGTTTGTTTACGTAGAGTGATAAGTCTGATAATTGCAAATGAAAGAACTGACTGAGAGCAAGCCTTTGAGCCATGCGACTGGATTGAACGAAAGGTTTTCACACTGCACCGCCGAGAACATTTGAGTTGGAACCACGGTTTCGTTCACATACAAGTCTTTACAATGGCAAAGAGTTTTGACCATACGTGGTGATTTATGAATGTGTAAGGAGTTGCGCCACAACATGCAGCTCCTGGTAGCGGAGCAAAAATAGCAACGGAAGTTTTTGGCTACTTTTGGTTCTAAATCATCTAATAACTCGAACGCCTGGTTGTAACTTATGACTCGGATCCTCCTGGATCATCCGGAGGTCTCGTGAACTCCATCCCTTCGATACAGCAACTGG
>VSDK01019224.1:2656-15555 GCA_009767595.1 Symbiodinium kawagutii | reverse complement strand
TGGTTACTGTACCGGGTGCTGCTGCCGCTGCTGCTGCTATTGCTGTTTCTGCAGTGGTTGTTGTAGGTTGTTGTAAGTTGTGTGTTTTTTCCCCTAGTGTTTCCTCTTGCGTCGGCCGGGGTCGGCGGATTGTCTATCAGAACGGAAGAAGTACAAAAACGTGGGACAAATGCGCCACCAGGCAAAAATTGTGATCAATGACAAAGAAAAAAGATATATGGGTAGTGCC
The DNA here is from genome assembly GCA_009767595.1 of Symbiodinium kawagutii. Lineage (NCBI taxonomy): Eukaryota > Dinophyceae > Suessiales > Symbiodiniaceae > Symbiodinium > Symbiodinium kawagutii. Next base: position 15,326 of record VSDK01019224.1, on the reverse strand, counting down.
ACTCGGTTTGCTTGATGGCGTAGATGCATGGGGTTGTGCAAAAATGTGAACTCGGCATACAGAGACATCATGGTTATGTTTTTTAAGGATTTCAATCCGCATGGCTTTTGATGTTTTGATGTTTGCAGGTCCGCAAAAATAACTTGTTCATTCGCCCAAATTTGCAAAGAGGTACATATTAGTGAATCAAAACACTGAGTTTGTGCACTGATTTTCGCGAAAAGTCTAGGGAAAATTCGGGAAAAACTTGTGCAAGAAGAACCATTCCAGACCAGCCGATGGGCTACTCTTCGTTTTGCGGTGCAGGGTTTTTTCCTTCTAAGAAGCACTTTGTTCATTTTTCACTGACAAGTCAGGGAGTCAATGTGGCCTGGTTATTGGCCCGGTCATTGGACCCCATGTTCAACTAAACTTAACCATTGGCACGAACCATCAATGCATGGCATGATCCCGCATGTTGTTACAAATGATGTGCTCTGTCCCCCTTGCAACTATCTCAATAAAAGCATGAGCTCCAGAGTGCCCATAACTTGATAATTTCAGACAGCTCCAGTTTGTCACCCAAACAGTGACAGGATTTGTGTCGCCATTTTGTGGAAACCCTTTGGGCAGGTGAACATTTATGAACTCTTCTTCTACAGAGTCTAGGTTTGGCTCGCTCCAGGATATCAAGTTTCTTGCTTTTGAAGTATCAAAATTGGTTTGTTCTTTTAATTTTTGCAGGGGGGTGTTTACAAATGAAACCCCAGATTACCAACGGCCAGACCTTGATTCTATAGTCTCTTTGGATGATTATGGCACACTATGCATTATGGGGTCACTGTTCTATAGAAGGGATTTTGTCTAGAGTCATTCCAAAAAATGGTTGGACTCTCCATTCTATAGAGCAGAACGACTACATAGACCATGGCATATCCATGCACATTTCTTGATTTTGGAGAGTGAATTCTTGAAGCTGAGCAGGGTCCAGCATTTTGCGTTTATAGAATGCTGGGCCACCTGAATAGCAAGAGGGATTGTAATACTATCCCCGATTTACGTCGGGATGAAGCCAAACAGACCTGCAAAGTGGCCTACGTGTTTCTCTGCGAAAGATTTGCGCAAGTAATTTGTTTGCTCGGATAAAGGCATGTGCAAATATAGATAGTTCAGGTGAAAAGACGAATTTGCCAAGGGATTGATCAGCAGTCAAATTCGAAAGAGAGAAAGACATGCCGACATAAGCAAATCAATTGGACACACAAACGGGGACAGGCAGATAAACAGTCTGACATTAGAAAGGTAGATAAACAGATAGGTAAACAGATTGCAAAGTGACACCATTGGGCCCGTTAGGTAGAGACCAAGACAGATGATTTAGATTTAGATCGATGGACAGGTAAATGGCATAGTAAATGGTTGCATCAACACGAAGGATCTTTAGCATGAGCATGCAAGTCCCACTTTTTAAAATACAATTTGCCAGCTTTTTACCAGAAAGCAACCCCCTGAATTTGACCAACTCCCAGGTGCTTTGCAAGACAGGGTGACGGTGCAGAAGATTTGCTGCAGGCCCTTGGCAGCTGCAGCACCCTGGAAGAGCTTAACTTTGACGACTGCCCCGAGATCCCTGGTGCCGCCTGGGCGCAACTCAGGGGTGCCGAATGGCCGCAGATGAGGAAGGCGTGGCTCTTCCAGTGCCTTGGAGATGGTCTCCAGATTTGACATGGTTTATCAGACTTGAAAATATGTTATGAGGCCGCAAGGCAAGAAGTGTGGGTCTTTCGACTGCATCCCTCAAGTCTCGAAGATTGTAAAGGCCCATGATTTTCATCAATAACTCGAACTCCAATAGCTCACGTTTCTATGTCATCTATATGTGCTTCCTGGTGGTTGTAACCTGCAGACATCAAACCGTTTTGAAGCAGCATTTCGAGTCCTGCAAAGTTCTGGGTATGAGCCATCTTCCCTTCAATAGTTCTGTGCTGCACAGAGTCAATATCTGAAGAGCTTCAACATTCAGCAGCCATATTGCCACCTTCCAAGTTTTCGCAAGACATCTGTGTACTGCCCTTGCCCCTCTCTGTGAGGGAGCAATTCACAGCTCCCAGGTGTTTCAGAGACCATGGCGACGGCGCAGAAGATCTGTTGCAGTTGCTGGGCCGCTGTCCTGCCTTGGAAGTGTTGAGTTTCAACGACCCTTCCGAACCATGGCCGAAAATCGAGATCCCCGCTTCGGCCTGGCAGCGGCTCCCGGATGGCTGCTGGCCCAAGCTCCAAAGTTACTGTTGCTGGAGTTGCGGTGGCATCCCTGAAGAGGAGCTTCCACGGCTGTGTGGCCAAGGCGCGGTGCGCTTCTCAGCTTGGGTGCCCCGTGTTTGAATTCGATGTATGGGAGGCCAAACGGATGTTGCAGATGCAGGCGACGGGACCGATGCAAGCAGTGCTGCCAACGCAGGCGAGGATTCGCTAGTGTTTGTGGGATTACATGTTGAAGCCAAAGGCCAGATGATTTCAAGGGAATCAAGGTAAGTAGCTGCTTTCATTCGAGGGTCATGTCCCCAGAAATGTTTTCTTCGCCAGGTAGCATGGTGGAGGCAAGTGAATGCCCTTGCTGGAATGCGTTGTTTTCCCTCTGTGCAGGCTCGGTCGAAAGCGCTGAGTTTTGAGACCTTCCGAGGTAAGTTGTCCAGCTTATTTTGGTTTAATTGTTTTGGACTGTGTGCTTGTTGTGCACCCTACCTTTGGTCAAGTTGCGTTCAAGGGTACTTGGAGCAAGTCACTTGACACAGGCACTGGAGTCAGTGTCGCAACCATGCATTTAGCTAATTTGTTCTTCTAGTCTTTTCGTGGCCTCTGTCACCCGGCAGGCGCGCCTAGTGTTGCGGTTCAGGTAAGCGTTTCTTCCTTTTGTTAGTCATTTGTGCCCTGTGCATAAGGTAGTCTTAACGTGTTTGCGCCCTTTACCGCTCGGTTAAGGCATTTTACACTACTTTGGTTTTTCTTCGCGGTTTGTTGGTTGCTTCTTTGATAGTCTTTTTCAGCCCAATTCTTTCGTGCTTCCCAATGGTTGCTTTGTCGTTTTCTTTGATTTGTCGCCTACTCTGGACTGGTTTGCTTTGGTGTACTACCTTGGTTTCGGAACCTCTCTCTATGACGTGATTTGGTCACTGTCACTTCTTAGATAGGCGTCCTACATTTTTTCCTAGATTTGCCATGCTGGCTTGGTAGCGGTTGGTTTGAGCCATCGATTTTTCATGACTACAGTACATCGTCCATCCTGATGATGCAAGCTTAGGAACGTTTATATGCTTCACATAGCCATGACAGTTGCAATCACAGCTTTTTCTCTCGAAGTGCATTGTGGTACAACAGGGTTTTTTATTTTGAGAGCGGGGCTCCATGGGGGCGTGATTTGGTGATAAAAATGCTCATGAAACAGTGTAAATACCAGTGTTTTCTGCATCCAAGGCCTCTGAAACCCAGGTGAAACGCAATTTTTTCATGTTGAATCTTGCATCCTAGCTTCAAAACCATGGCAGGCACAAAAAGTTCAAAAAAAAACAAGACAAGAAATGCACGAAACCCTGACAGGCACAAAAAGTTCAAAAAAAACAAAAAACTAACAATCTATGCCCCCCCCCCCACCCCCTTTCCTGCATAGATACTGAATTGTTTGTTATGTTTGAACTTTTTGTGCCTGTCAGGGTTTCGTGCATTTCTTGTCTTGTTTTTTTTTGAACTTTTTGTGCCTGCCATGGTTTTGGGCATGTCAGCAGAGAAAAACCTCACCAAACATTGACAGGCACAAAAAGTTCAAACAAAACAAAACAAGAAATGCACGCAACCCTGACAGGCACAAAAAGTTCAAAAAAAACAAAAAACTAACAATCTATGCCCCCCCACCCCCCTTCCTACATAGATACTGATTTTTGTTGTTTTTTTTTGAACTTTTTGTGCCTGTCTGTGTTTCGTGCATTTCTTGTTTTGTTTTTTTTTGAACTTTTTGTGCCTGCCATGGTTTTGGGCATGTCTACTTCACCAAACTTGGCCAGGTATAGAAAATTTTGTGGTTTTTGATATATTTTGGGCTGAAAAAAGGGAGGGTTCATTTAGGGTTGTGATCTTGCAAAAAAATATATTAAACGAACCCCGTCCAATTTTTGGCAATCTGGGCCCATGTTAAATGCATATTGGGGGTATCTTGAGCTAAGCTGGGCCCATGTTATCCCCATACTGTATCTATTTGAGCCAATCTGGCCCATGTGAAGCCCAACATGGGCCGAAAAAGGGGTGGAGTTCATTTAGAGTTGTTGGCTTGCTTACAAGTACAGTATATTAAATGACCCCGTCCAATTTGGCAATTTGGGCCCATGTTAAGCGCATATTGGGGTTCGGTCACCTAATTTCCCATTTCTTATCGGATTAATCTCCAATAGATTTTCAAGGATGCATTCAATTATATGCCTATCTTGAATGCCACAGGGAGAACTAAATAATAGGTGATATTTTCAATTGATTTTGTGTTTGAGCCTGGAGTGGTCATCAGTGGATGCCATAGATAATTGTAAGTAAGGATCTTTTTAACCGTTATATTTGGCAGGGAGGAGTGTCTATATGTAGGCAGGGTTTGGCTGATTGTAGTTAAGATAAATGCTTGCTTATAAACCATGTATTACTATGGGAGTCCAAACTTTACTCTACAAGTAGATGTAGTTTATGAGCCACTAGGGGCATGATTTTACTTGTTTTACCAGGGTTTCAGCTACTGATTTGCAAGAAAGTACTGTAAAGACCAGTGTTTACTACTATTTTTTTATCACAAAATCACGTCCCCATCAGGCCCCGTTCTGTTTATTTTTGGACCATTGACAGATTGAGTTGCTTCTTGTTGATGTGTGCTGTTGTGAAATGATATTGTGCTTTGCACTGCATGTTTTGCTGTCTGGACTTTGTTGTGCACCACCTTGTGCCGAATTGGCAACAGATTCCTCCAGGCTAATTGCCACCATCTCTTTGTCTCTCCCTCTCTCTCTCTCTCTCACTCCCCTTGCCCTCCATGATGGAATCTTCCGAGACTTTGCCCTCCAGTGACGTCTGCGCCTGCGCCCGGGCAAACATCACACGTACAGACAGAGGAGGCGTGTGATGGGTTTCTAGCATGTAAACTCGTCTACTTCTCCTTCTCAGCACGCTCTTCTACCTCCCAGCTCTCCTTCCAAGATTTTTGGCCCAAATGGCTCCAGTTTTGCGCCCAATCTGCAACAACTATCAGGGCGGAACGTAAACTCACACATAATGGGCTCGCGCACGTGTTCCTATTCCGTTTGTGGCCGTGTTTGTGCTTTCGTCGAGAGATGGTCCGTTTTTTGGCAACAGGTTTCGCTGTCATAAGGATGCATGTCATGCTGTACTCGTACCTTTTTTGGTTTTGGTTCTTTCAACAACTTATTTCTGTTTCAAGGTTGGTTTGTGCTTCTCAACATCAAAAGCTCTTGGGTGTTTGGCGGGAGGCGATTCCTGCCGGCTGGCTCTCCCGAGTCGAAGCACGGCTGCCCACCTCTGTGGAGTCGACACGCCCGATGAAGCGTCCGAAGTGGAGCCGCTGCTGCGAGCCCTGCGCCGTTGCCCTCTGGAAGAGCTGCGTATGCCATGGTGGAGGACCATCACCGCAGCAGGTTGGGCGCAGCTCCGAGGAGCCCAATGGACCAATCTCAAGGTGGCAGACTGTTACGAGTGCCCTGGACTTGTTTGGTTGTGAGTTATTTTTGTTTTCTGCAACCTTGCAGATCAAGCTACGACTGGCATTTCTTGAATGCTTTCACATGTTTCCAAGTGTCTTGGAACAGGAAGCAACGGGTGTAGGATGGGTCTCCGCAAGTGAAACGTGGGGTTTTGAAGACACGTGCTATAATGTGAGGACAAATTTTGCACAATCCTCAAAGATGCTCAAAAGTCGGAGTTTTTCATCGTTTGGCTTCGGAACAAACGTAGTCTGATTGCAACAGTGTAGATGTCACATGTGGTGGTTTCTTGATGTCTCTTGTCTTTGTGAACTCGTCAGAGTCCCGTTTTGCACGCCACGTTCCAAGTTTCTGCCAGAAAGCTGTGTCCTGCACGCGTCGCCCTCGCCCTTTTCGTCGGAGAAAACCCGCTCCCAGGTGTTTCGAAGACCATGGCGACGGCGCGGCAGATCTGCTGCAGTTGCTCGGCCGCTGCCCTGCCCTGGAAGAGCTGAACTTTGACCACTGCAAGCAGATCCCTGGCGCTGCATGGGCAAAGCTGCAGGGTGCTGAATGGCCCAAGTTGAGGAAGGCGGATTTCTCATGGTGCCTGGGAGATGGTTTCGTTGTTTCAGTTGGTTGGATGCGGGCTGGATTGGATTTTGCCGACAGCTCCAAAATCACAGCTTACGGCAGCTCAAAAAATCTCAGTTTAGTTCCAGATCATCCCGTTTTGTTCAGTCTGTGCACACCCGAATATCATCCCTCCCACACTCCCACACTCGTCATCCCCCTCTTAATGTTGACATTGCTGTCTTGGTTGTGAAACTGAGGTTGCAACATGTAACCACTTGAGATCGGGTAGCGTGGTGTTCTGCATTGTTGCAAAGCTCTGAATAAGTGAGACCTTGATCTTGCCTTTCCTTTTACATGATGCAGCTGTATGAAATGCATCAACTTGTGTATCGGATTGTGCATCGAATTCATCAGATGTTCGGGCTGCCATTTGGATTCCAAGGGTGGGTGAAGTGGGTCGACTCAAAAACTTGAGCTTCGATCGGACATGTGGGATTGCCATTTAGCCATGGAAGATGCTGTGGAAGTGAGTAGTGATGATGCTGGAGATGAAGATGAGCCATTCAGTACAGTTGGCGATGGAGGGTTCAATGATCCCTTTGCTGACACTGAGCCGTTAGACAGGGCTATTCTCAATGAGATCATCCCAAGGAGTGAACAAGAAGACAAACCCAGTGAAGATTGTTCAGAGTCTGTAGATGATTCCAACGGCAGCAGTTGGGAGAACGTGCTGAATCATGCGTTTGCGTCTATTGTATATTTCAGCCAAGGGCTGCAATTTCCTTGGGAGACAGGAAGTCTCTCCGGCATCTTTGGTGCAGGCGATGACTTGCCCAAACAGCTCACTTCGTTAGGTGATGTTTCCAACTTGGAACCTACATCCCCTACTCCGATTGCAGTTCCAACCAGGGAGGCTTTGGTGCCAGCAGATGTCTCATTGATCCCAGCGTATTTGAGCGCAGTCAAGAATGTGAGAGGCCTCCAGTATATGGAAGAGAAGAAGGCAAAGGCGACGCTAGCTGTTGCCAAGTGGTTGGGACTTCTCTCGATGGACTGGACGGCGTCCTCAGTAGGCCAGCAGCTATTGAAGGACATGCGAGAAGATCCCGCAGGTGATGTTGCAGAGCTGACTCTTCGTTCAGTGTTTAGGGTTAAATCCCCAGCAACACTACTCACAAGGGCTGCCAGTCTTCGACAGTATGTTGCATGGTTGGATGCCAACATGTGGGTGGCCAAACCTGGAGTCAGTGCAATCCATTTTGATGAGTCAGATGCATGGCGATACTTCTTTCATCTGAGGAGCATGCGCATTGAGAAGAACCGAGGTTACGCGATCAGCGCAACGTTCTTGGAAACAATTCGCTTCTGCAAATTCTTGTTTGGCATGTACGGGTGCGACGCTGTTCTTGGTTCAAAGTTCAAAGCGCATTCTCGGATTCGCAGCAGTTGAGAACAGGGAGAAGGGGCCATTGAACCAAGCCCCTCCTCTCGAGGTAGAACATTTGCAAAGGTTTCGCGAGATTCTGATGGAAGGCGACAATCTCATCGACAGGGTTGGAGCTGGAGCTTTCCTGTGCTGCATTGATTCTCGAGCACGCTGCTCGGACCTGAGACAGTTCATCGCATAAAGTAGCATAAAGTATGATGCCGCCAAGAAGAGCGCCGCGTTGGATCTATACACCGCAGAGCACAAGACATCTTCAACTGGCTTGATCGAGACGTGAACCATTCATGCCGCTGGCCATACCTGGATGAGGAATGCGCAGTGGCAAATGGATCGAAGAGTTCTTCAGCCTTGGAACACAGGCTGGCTCAAATGGGAGCAACCGCCGTTTGGACCATGGCTGCGGCTCCCAAGTTGGATGGAGGGTGGTGTGCTGGACATCTTAGCATTCAATAGAGGCAGCCGCATGGTTGAGAAAGCTTTTGGCCGGTTGCTCAAATGCAGATGGTGTCCGGGCCCGCTCCATGAAAGTCTTGTGTGTATGGACAGCTCGTGCTGGTTTTTCGAAGGAACACAGAGCCACGTTGAGCCATCACGCCAGTGCTGTTAAAGGGAGCGATATAGTGTACAAATGAACAGAAGGATCAAGTTACCGGTTTGGTCAGAACACATGGCCATGGAAACGCGAGTGCAGTTCAGACACCATTGCCGCAGCCTGCTCAGGTCGAGAGTAAAGAGGACTTGGAGCAAGTGCGTGATCCTGGGCGAGAGGTCCTGATCCCCATCAAGAACGAGGTTGATTTCAAATTGGGATGTGAGCAAGCTGCCTCAGATGGTGCCTTTGATGATTGCTCCGTGGGGCCAGGGGGGCTCATTCAGATTGACAGTTCCTTGGGAAGCATTTCAGACTCATCCGGCAGTGACGATGATTCCGACAGTCCGGAAGCTTTTTCTGCAGAGCGTAGGTCAATAGTGTTCACAAGAAGAGCCAGATCACGCGCGAGAAATTGCAAGACAAAAGTGCCTTTGCGTGTGGAGCAAAGGTGAGTCGGAACTTTTCTGACCTTCCACGGACCTGTCATTTTTTGGGTATCCAAAGTGCGCGAAGTGTTTCGTAGAGATTCACGAAAGTGCAAGCGCTTGAGAAGAGGCATTTGAGCGAATTGAACTTGCTTTGAAAAAGCGTAAGAACAATTGACGTTTCACTTGAAAAGAGACGAGCAAAAACTCCAAGCGTCCGCCCGTCTTCACTTCAGTCCTAGAGTGCACGCGCAGGCATTGACGTGAGATCTAGTTTTTGACAGACATCCGGACAACCATTTTTCGGAAAGCCGATTCATCGCAAGCCAAAGGGCGATGCTGGAAAGCCAGCAACATGAGACATGTTTTGCGGCCAGGCTCAAAGGAGCACGGGAGTTCCGGAAAGCCGGGTCTCACAAATTTTTCATTCAAAGGAGTTAAGTCATCTCTTGCAGCTTGTTTGCAATTTTTGACTCAGGACATATCATTCAACCTGAACTTATGACTGAGGTCATGTCCATGAATTTTCCTCTTCATTCACCTTGGCTGTTGTAGTGGATTCGCGATCGCGATGAGCTCAGTCCTCGACTCCGAAGCTGAATTCGTTGCAAGGGCAAAAGAAATAGGATTGACTGCAGCTTCGGTACAAGCAATCATCAGAAATTGAGTGAACAACATGTCGAAGTTGGCCTTGCTGTGGGTCAGCCAGGCCAGCCTTTGGCCATGGCAGGGTTGGCAACTTTGTTGCTACCTGCCTAGGAAGGGCAGGGGCCTTCGCGCAAGCATCATGCGTTCGAAGATTAGCGTTCGAGGCGCGGACACTTCTCGTGGCAAGCCTCCGCCAATTGGTGGAACAGAGGGATCATGGCATTCCAAAAATGGTTGGTGCAGCAGAGCGAGAAACCAGGGTGACAGACATACGCAGACGTGTTGGAGGGAATGAGATCCAAGACGACCGTGAACCCTCGCGCAATCTTTTAGATCGAGCTTGTCAAATAGCTGAATCAAACACAATCAGATACCTCGACCCATCAAGCTGCACATCGCGAACTATGGAGATTCAAGGCGCTTCCTAGTCAAAGGAATTGGCCTTTGAGGCTGGCGCCTTGGTGATGTGTGAGAAAGACGACGAAACGAAACCCCCAACAGATTCAGAGTTGAAACTTCATGCTGCGCTCCTGAAGGGGCATAGCAATGGAATCTGCTAGACTCATGACCTTTGACCAGCACTCCATTTGGGTGTCGTGGATGTTCAGCGCCATGCAGCGGGATGCGCCGCGAGGGGGTACTTGAAGCCCTCCATTCACCAATTCATGCAATGTGACAAAGCCGCATGGGTTCGCTTAGGTGCCACGCTTTCAAGTGTGAAGCCGCAAGCAGCCAACATCTATCCACTTGGTGTTGCGCTTTTGGCCCCTCGCCATGATCCAGCAATAGCCCTGTACTTTGCGCCGCTCGCCAAGCTTTTGTCGCAGCCAACGCCCGCAAGGACAATGCCATACTCAGGTGGGGGAGCTTCGCAATCTTCAGCTCCAAGTGGCGGCGAAGCAAAGGGCAAAGGGAAGGGCAAGAAAGGCAAAAGCCATCCCATGCCCGCGGAGCTTAGGAACAAGTGGCATCGGACATCCTCGGGAGAGCCACTGTGCTTTGCGTGCAATAATTTGCGCACAGACCCCAGGTGCCAGCAAGCGCACTCGCTGCAGAACCATCCACAGGGTGGCTCTTGACATACACCGCGGGACTGGGCCAATCTCAGTTTGGATCAGTGCTTCGTGATTGAAATTTCTCTGGAATTGCTACATTGTGCCCAGTCTCGAAATTCTATGCCGTGGAGAATTCAATAGCTCTTGACAAAATCAAGTAGAAAGAATCAAGAGCTATTGTCTGTGTGTTTGACCTGCTTAAGGCATCAGACTGTGAGTTGCTCTATCATTGGCTGGACAGTCCCCTAGTTTGCTGGGCGCGCTTTGTGCCCGTATGCGGCGCACGCAGCAGAGCCCGCGAGATCAACAATGGTGGCCCTCCTCCGCTCAGATCAGAACCCTACCCAATTGGGTTGCCAACGCTGTCAACAGAAGATCGCAAACGAGTAGCGCTTGCGAATGAGTTTTATACCGTCGCACATGTGTCCTTTTCCGACATTGTGTGGATAAAAGACTTATGGCCGCCATGGAACATCCCTGACGTTCCTGGTTTTGGCTCACTTCCCTGACGTTCCTGGTTGGCGTGATATTTACACAAATTTTGAGTTGTGCATGCTTGGTGGACCGCGAGATAGGTGGACGCAAACCGCGACTAACTTTCCTGGCGTTGCTGGGGTGGACATTGCGTGTGACAACAAGCGCGCCCATCTTCCCTGGGGCAAGACCAGAGACGACGCTGGAAAGGTCATCTTCGCCGCAGCGGAAGAAGCGCAGTATCCCAGGAAGATGTGTGCGGCGCTGGTCCAGTGCATCCCGAGACAATTTTAGAGGCAGAATATGGCAATGCCGCCGGATGCGCAGCGCCGCCCTGGTTTTGAGGTTCAAGCTGCCAGGATTGCAGCCCTGATACTTCGTCAGCCGCCGTCCACCTGCAGTCATCTCTAAAAAGTTCTTCGCCGCGGCAACAAATGAGTTTATTGCATGAAGGTCAAGCTTGGTGTTCACCGTGGCACTGTCGATAATACCAGAAGCAAAGTATCATCAATCATCCTTATCTTGTCAGATTGTCGAATGGCAAGCCGTCCGGGTATGGCGGCCTCAGTCTCCAGCTGGGCCAAGTCCGGTGGACCACCTGCCCAGCCACGGGATATTTCCTCCATGGTCTCATTGACAATTGCGTCGTCCAACTCGACATCGCCCAGGCTTTGCGTCGTAGAAAGGACTAGCTGGTTCCTCGCAGGCGCATTGAACTCCAACTGTGAAATCGTTGAAAGGCAGGGCTTAAAGGCAGATTGAAAAACATGGACATGCTGCTATCTCACCGGCCAATGTGGAACCATGTCGCATGATGTCAAGCGCCTCCTTGTCTTCATATTGCGTGTCCTCAAGGATTTCGGCAGTTAAGGCCAAGCGCATGTGAGAAGTGCTTGGGCGTCGCTTCAAAGCATCAGCCTTCTCGGCCTTGTCCAATTCCAAGGCCCTTTTCAGCCAACGCTTGCGCCATGCCAATCGCATCTCTGAAATCTGTTTCACGTCAAACCCTGTGTGTGTGTGTGTGTGTCTGTGTGTGTGTCTGTCTGTGTGTGTCTGTCTGTGTGTGTCTGTCTGTGTGTGTCTGTCTGTGTGTGTCTGTCTGTGTGTGTCTGTCTGTGTGTGTCTGTCTGTGTGTGTCTGTCTGTGTGTGTCTGTCTGTGTGTGTCTGTCTGTGTGTGTCTGTCTGTGTGTGTCTGTCTGTGTGTGTCTGTCTGTGTGTGTCTGTCTGTGTGTGTCTGTCTGTGTGTGTCTGTCTGTGTGTGTCTGTCTGTGTGTGTCTGTCTGTGTGTGTCTGTCTGTGTGTGTCTGTCTGTGTGTGTCTGTCTGTGTGTGTCTGTCTGTGTGTGTCTGTCTGTGTGTGTCTGTCTCTGTGTGTGTGTCTGTCTGTGTGTGTCTGTCTCTGTGTGTGTGTCTGTCTGTGTGTGTCTGTCTGTCTGTGTGTGTGTCTGTCTGTGTGTGTGTCTGTCTGTGTGTGTGTGTCTGTGTGTGTGTGTGTCTGTGTCTGTCTGTCTGTGTCTGTCTGTCTGTGTCTGTCTGTGTGTCTGTCTGTCTGTGTGTCTGTCTGTCTGTCTGTCTGTCTGTCTGGCTGTCTGTCTGTCTGTCTGTCTGGCTGTCTGGCTGTCTGGCTGTCTGTCTGTCTGTCTGTCTGTCTGGCTGTCTGGCTGTCTGGCTGTCTGGCTGTCTGCCTGTCTGCCTGTCTGCCTGTCTGCCTGTCTGCCTGTCTGCCTGTCTGCCTGTCTGTCTGTCTGTCT
>VSDK01019212.1:550123-611424 GCA_009767595.1 Symbiodinium kawagutii | reverse complement strand
AAATTTTAAATATTCGGGGGGAAATAAAATTCCCAATCGGCAGAAAATTAATGAAATTAAATTCCGATATATTTTTAATTTTTACCCTTAAAATTTATCCCAGGCCCCAGAACTAATGGATTTTCATGATGGTCACAGCCCACCAAGAATATTTGAAATTTAAAAGATTCTCAATATAAAGGCTGGAAAATCCAGCGCAATAATAAGAATTTGAGGGACCCTGGGCCAAAAATTTGGAATTAAATTCTTTATGTATATAAATATATATATGTGTATGTTATATACATCTATATATTTATGTTTTTTATTTTTTGGGCGCATATTTAATAGTATAAAAATAATTTATGTGTTATTTGGACCCTTGTAGAAGCTGTCAGGTACGACGCTGGCTTGAATTCCTCGGAAATCGGTTTAATGAACAAATGGCGGAACGGAGCCTTCATGTATGTGTTGGTTTTTTTATGCGGGAAGCAAGCCCTGAAAATGATGGGTTTACCACTGTGAAGGAATTCAAACGGTTGATTTGAAGGTAATACGTGAATATTATTGGATAATTTGGGGGGCGCCCATTTTTTGAAGAAACACTTATTGTACCTTCGTAGTTGTTGATATGCCGCAAACCAATCGTCGTCAAAAGCAGGTTCAAATTACAATAATCTGGTTCCAACATCAAGACATTTAGTTGGAATCAATAACCCGAAGGGTTTGACAAGAATTATAATGCTATACAATGCTACTCCTCATTGCCTCTCAAGAATCATTTGGGCGACCCTCATGATGATGATGATGATGATGATGATGATGATGATGATGATGATGGTGATGATGATGATGATGATGATGATGATGATGATGATGATGGATAGTCATATTTGCCCTCGGGGACCCTAGAAACCTGGAAGTTCAAAATCAACCATTTCAACATAGTATCTTCAATGCTGTGATGGTTTCTAGAAAAAGAGTCTCTCAAAGGATACAACCGTACATTTACCAACGTTGTACAGGGTATCCCATGGAGAACCAACAAACGGTACATATAATCAATTTTTCGCAGGGTATCTGTATATATAACACTTAGATATAACCAACAAACAGTAGAGCCAACAAAGACTAGGGTATTTGTAGAACCCATTTCCAACAAACAGTAGTTACAACCAACAATAGAGATAACCAACATATGGCAGTGGGTCAAAATCCTGTACCCCTGGTTCCCCATCATTAACCATTGGCTTCCCTTTAAAATGGTTGGTTATTATACCCCATTATTGGTTGGTTAATATTGACCCATGGCCATATAACCAACAAACATCTCCAGGGTATCTGTAGCACCAGCAACCAACAATCCTAGGAGCTGAACTCCCACGTTTTCCCCCGCAGCTTTTGAGCCGTTCCAAGGCTCCGTTTCGACCCAGGCTGGCGCCATATTCTTCGGCCGCGACCTTGGGTACGATACACACCTCGTTGTGGCTGGCGCTGTTGGCGCTGGAGAGATCAAGGGCTGGTCACGTCACGAGTCAAGTCGTGAACCACGTGCACGTGGTTCCTTCGATCAATTTTGATGAGTTGGATGTTATTTGTTGTATGTGCTATTTGTAGATGTCTTTTATATTTGTTTGCATGTCATGTGCATGTCATTTGTATGTTGTTGCTATCTCCAACGTGCTGTTGAAAAAAAACATCTTAGATACTGGTTGATCTTCAAGATGTTTACCTCAACAAAAACGTTGATGCGGTCCCAAAGGATGCTTCATTGATGCGCGTGAACGAACATGAAGGCTTACAGTTTTGGGCCTTTTCAGAATTCCAAATCTCATAGGATCACCCAACAGGCGGATTGAAACACCACAAGTTATCTACTTGTGAAAATGATGGTGCTTCAGAATCACTGTCAGGTGGTGATTGCAGTCACTCTAGATGGAAATACACACCGAGTGTGGTGCATATAACTCAGACCAATGGATACAAAAGTGCCACTTGATACAAATCCAAACATGGCTGCCAAGCACATAGCCAGGGTGTGCAACCATCCGGGAAATCTACCAGGATCTCATAAAGAACAAGATACGGAGAGTCACATTTTTCAAGGCGCCCTGAAAGCTGTGGAGCCCTACGCTAAGGGTCAGGTTGTAAGACGTTTCATGGCTGGATAGCATGAAGACTACACTCACCCACAAATCACCCACAAGCAAAACAGCTGACACAACATTTGACGCCCTTTCAGTGATATTCAAGATCTGTCTCAGGAGTCTGTTTATTCCAATCTTTGGCAGCTTGATCAGTTCTGTTGGGAAAGGACTGGACCCATTCGACCCATTAGACCAGTTATATACTTCCTTGTCTGGAAGCCTCATGTCATGATCTGAAGATATCTGAGGTCTACCCAAGACACCTTTAGCACTTCTGTTACGGGCATGTCAGTGCAGCACCCATGGCCGTTGGCAAGCCCCACGGGCTGCTCACAAACAATGGATCGGATAAGCTGTGCGAATGCTTGTGGCTTCCGAAAAATACAGCAGGTGGTGGCACTTGATTTAGATACCAAAAATATCAAAAAATCCAGAAAAAGTCGATGCTCCCAATCCTCAACCTGGCTTTCTGCTGGTTTCTGGGTCGCTTCTCGAAGGGCACAACGATGCGCGCCCCCTCGCCGGCACCCCCAGGGCCGCTGGGACAAGGCGCAGTAACGACCCCAATGCCACTGGGGTCGGCATCCCCTTCTCGCCAGCATTCTCGGGTGAGGATCTGGGCCTGTCACCGCTCGGAACCCTTGGAAACATGGGCCGATGAGCCAATGGATGGGGAGGGCGACATTTATGTCGAATCATTCAAAAACATGATCTACTGGATTCATTGAAAGGATGCTGCAATATGAATACATGCATGAATCGCGGACAACTTTCTTCGACGCCCAGAGGACATGAGCAAAACTAGATCGTTCGAGTTGTAAAGTCTTGGAAGTGTAAAGAGTGTAAAGTATCAATCAGTGTTGGTAGGGTATCGGTAGAACAACCTTTGAAATTCAGATACAAAATCTGTGATTTACCCACGGTTGACGCTGCCTCATATGTCTGTGCTTATGGTGATTTGTTATGATCTACCATCTTTTTACACGACTGGTTGGTGGTTTCAACCCCTATGAGAAGTATGAGTCAGCCAACAATCGGGAAACTACAAATGTTTTCAACCGCCAGCTCTTGACCATAGTTAAACCACTATATGCCAGTAAAGATGATAGAAAATCCATTAAACAATCCATAAAAAATTCAGTGGTTTCCCTGTATAAAGCCCATCAACCGGTCATGACTATATCCTCACCACTCTCCGCCGGGTGCTTCACCCGGAACCAAACGGCGGTTGAATGTTGAAAGGGCCTTCTTGTGGGAGATCAAGGGCACAGATTTCCTGGGAAACCACCAGGTGCCGGCTTCAAAACATTGGCTAATGCCATCTACCACCTGGCTATGCTGTGAAAGGCTTCATCATGCTTATACATGCTTGACATTTCGCATGAGGATGGGGATAGACCATGATCTTAGCTTTCCAGTGTCGCGGGGAATGGTGTCCTTGAATGATGGTCACCTGATAGGAACTGTTTGGCTCTGACCTCCAGTGTTGAGTGTTCATGGATTATCCAAAAAGTACGACAACCAACGGTGGAGTTGGGGTGAAAACGCTCAAGTGTGCAATCCTACAAGGGCTGCTGATTGTTTACCAGTGGTTTTGATGATCTGTCTGAATACACAGGATTTAAAACTGATGTGTATATATTATAATGGTTTTCATAGCATTTCACAACTGAGAGCAGCCCACAACAACCAAATACACGCATAATTTCAAAAAACAACGATGGAAAGCAGGAAAGCACATCCAGGCGATGGTGAGACACCGCCCAAAAAGTAGGCTCAATAGAATACCTCCTAGTCGAGAGTACACTTGAGCTGGATTCCCGTGACATTCATATCATTCATCCCACCGAGATCCCGGTTTTCATCCACCACTTCGAACAGGGAACCAACCACCACTTGAGAACCACCACTTGGGAACCACAACAAGACCCCGAGCCCAGGATGCGATGCTCCAAGTGGCGTCAGAATGTCGGTATAGGCCTCCCAGGACATATCCTAGGTGCTTCGCCACTCCAGAACCACCAAGAATTTCCGTCGTTTTTCGTGGTTTCTCAAGTCATAGCAGTACCCCCAGTTATCATCCACTGCAACCATGTTTAGTGATAAACCATCCATTTTTGGGGTCCCCTATTTTGAGAAACACCCAGTTGGGATCGTGACTCATGATTCTAATCCAAACCACACATCGCAATTGGCTGCCCGCCATGCTTCAAACCGGTTCCAACTCCGGACAGCTTGACACATTTGACACATCTTCTTTGAACTATCGGCTCGCTATCAGCCAAGCGTTACCAATCATCAAATGATGTAATTGGAAAATAAAGAGGACACAACAGTACCGCACTGTTGGTGGGACAGAATCCACCTGAAATGGTTGTAGCTCTGTAAATAAGGGAGTACTTGGGGGGGGGGGTGTTGCTTCAAAATTGGGGATCCAAAAAATGAATGGTTCAACAAGAATAGACACAGAATCATTCTGTACGATTTGGGTGTGCCGCCATTTTGTATACTGTCATGTGCTTCATCTAACTTGAGATTCTGCAATTCTTCCACCAGTAGAGTAGACAAAGGCTGAAGTGCATTGAAGTGCCACATTATCTTAAACATTCTTAAAGAATGCCATGATATCTCTACAGAGGTACTGCATGTCCACACCAGCAATGTGATGGCCAGCCCTCATCCCCCACGAATATCATGGCTACTGCCATGACCACCAACCATCATTCTTTCTAGGAAGGGCCCCCCCATGTTCACCCCATCCCTCTCTGTACACAGATCAATCGCAGGCTCATTCTCCAAGCCAAGGGGGCAGTACTTTTCCAATCCCAAGAAATTACTTTTCCCAAACTAAGAAACTATATACTTGTCCCAAGAAACTATATTAAACCATCATAAACTTGGGGAGTTTCTTGAAATAGGGGATCCTAGAGATGGTTGGAGTTTACTACTAAGAATGATTCAATAAGGATGACTGGTTGGTGGTTTCAACCCCCAAGAAAATTATTAGTCGACAACCATTTGTTAATAGTTACTGGGGAAAATGAGAAATGTCCATGACCACCGACCAGTGGATGTTTCATCATGGTTGGTTATTATCCGCTATTCTTAAACACTATAAACACTATAACTGGGGGTGTCCCTTATAGACTTGAGAAAGCATCACTTCTATCATTAATAAACCATTATTCACCCCTATTAACCCTTATGCGCAATTATTAACCACTATAAACCATTATCAACCATCAATACTAGTCATCATTATCCATTATCCAGCATGGTTAAAACCATCATTATCCATTATTATTATTATCATTATTATTATCATTATTATTATTAACCATTGTTAATCACTATTACCAACCATTATTAACCATTGTTTACTATTACTGGTATCAACCACTTACCAATATAAACCATTCTATAAACTATTATTGACCATTATCATCCATCAACCCCCCAAAACCGCATGGTCCAGCTGCCCAGCAACGCAGCGCGTTCCCTGGGTCCCTTCGGCTTTGGCATCGCCTTTCAAACCTCGGTGGCGGGAGGGTGCGGAGACGGTGGGTGCCGAGCCCATGCTGGTGGGCCAATACGTGGTTGGTGGTTTCAAACCCTACAAAAAATATGAGTCAACCAACCATTTCTTGGAAATTATTAGGGAAAATGAGAAATGTTTAAAAGCACCAACCAAATAATCAAGCTGAGATGAAAGGGTTGAGAATGAGGATTGATGGGCTGGTTGGGGATGATTGATGATTGATCAGCTGGTTGATGGTTGGCTTAGTGACTGATTGATAATGAGTATTGGTAAGGAACAATGGTTGATAAGCTGGCTATGTTGGTCACAATAGTTCACAAGTCAGGTAGCCCTAGCCATGGTGTCACGGGCATGAAGGAGGTGTACTTGAAGTTGGTTGGGCTTCACTTTTGACTCGACCAAGTCCTGTGACGTCCGGACTAAGCCAACGGTCCTCCATGGTCCTCCATGGTCCTCCCATGGTCCTCCACAGTCCTCCATCGTTCCCAGTTCTGGCTTCCTTATTGGGGGCAACCATGGCACCTGGGCCTCCCTGACAAGTGTGCTTCCTCCAGGGAAGCTTACACCAAGGTGTTCTGCAAGCAGTGCAATACGCCAACACCCTCAGCGCAGCCGTTTGTGCCAGGATCCCTTGCCCTGTGGGTTGAATGGGAACAATATGTAACCATTGTCAACCATTGTAAACATTCTGATTGTCAACCATTGGTTCCGATGAACATGATGTTCAATGGTGGGTTGAACACGGAAGTCTCTTCATCAGTAATCATTGTCAACCACTGTAAAGCACGATACTTCGACCACCGGACGACTACAAGTCAGCTCCAACAGCACATCCGAGCGCTCTGCCTCCAATACATTTCCTCCTCTGGCTTCTCAACCGCCTTGACTCGTTCATCCAGCTCACTCATCTTCTGGGAGATGGTGATGGATGCCTCGCGACAGTCCAAGGGGGTAGACAGCACAAAAAACGACGACGACAACTGCAGTTTGGAGACTTGAGCCAGTGTTGCTTTGCCATTGTTCTTGGTCACTTGGAAGCAAATCGCGACTTCAATATCTATGTACGGAGGTGCCATGACTACTGCACGGCAGAGACTTTTATTGCTGGAATTGCACCATCGGTAGAACGACCAGCGAGTTGTCCCACTGTTGAGATATAGGCTCAGGAGTGTCGCCTCCATAGGGATCCCGCACTAGCAGTGAATTGACTATGGCGATCAAACACAAGCATGCCATACTCAACATTTTGAACTACTGCGTAGCTATACAATGCTATACTAATGAACTGATAGAACCGATGACAATGGATTCTTGTATGCATTGCAGTTGCATAATTGACATTTCACCAAGCTGCATGACACCACTTTACAAGAAACCAAGAGACTGAGCAGCCCCGCAGCAACTGATAGCCAGGATAGCCATAGATGACGAACATGGCCTTTTCCAATCATCCATACCTTAACCTTGGATTTTTGTTAATCCAATGCTGCAATTTTGGAACTAGGCAGCTAGCGCATGAGGCACCGCTGCCGCCCAACTATGACGACTACATGAGGAATATCTGACTAAAACTGCACCTCTTCCAGCACCAGGACACCAACATGGGAACAGCAACCCAGCTATAGGTGGATATGATTTTCACCAAATGGTCCCGAGTCTCATCCCGGCAACTCAGCTATAAGAAACGTTCAGCGGCTTCGCTTCAACCATTGACTGGTACCCTTGACATTTGGATCTTTGCCAATGTTGAGCAGCATGTGAGCAGCGGTCAAAACTCATCAAACATAGGCAGGGAAAATGGCAAAAAAGGGGGATGCATATGGATGCATCACGATGGTAATATAATAGCCCGCATCCTACTCATGGGCCGACCGTTTCCACAACGTTGAATCACCACCTTTGACCATTGTTCCATGGGCGTTGGATTAATTCCGAATAACATTTGGTTGGCTGCTGTTGCGACCAATCAGACATGTATGCGTGTGTGTTGGAAAATGGTACCACCGTAGCAATCATAAATTCATTCATACTTTCAAGAACATCTAGTCAGCAATTCACATACATCCAGTTATATATCACAATATCATATATAGATTATAGACAAATACAGACTAGGTGGGATGTGAAGTCAATAAGTGTGCATGTGTGTCAGTGTCAAAATCGAATGAAATCGACATCCCAAATGACTCCGGCCCAGATCGGCCCAGCACTCGCACCGGTGTTGCTGCTCGCAGCACCGTCTTGGCTGCCACGGCTCGGGGGGCCCTGAACACACCAGGGCATCCACGTGATTGGATGATGGGGTGATTGGATGGGGTGATGGGACTGGATGATGGGATGGGATGGAGGTATGGGATGATGATGATGATGATGATGATGATGATGATGATGATGATGATGATGATGATGATGATGATGATGATGTTATGATGGGTACCTCCAACTGTCCCCCAAAGATTGCTATTTTAGATGCCATTTTAAGAGGGGAATAACCCCTCCCAAATCTCCGACAAAAAAGGCTCAAGAACCACCAAGGCTTGAGCAACATCACTGATCAGCAACCCCATTTGATGATGATCTGGCTAAAACCTGCAGTCTACGCTAACATACCAGAAAAAGAGAGAGAGAGAGAGTGAGAGAGAGAGAGATAGAAAAGCAAACTTGCTCGACTGGTTGATGGCTCGAATCCCTGTGAAAAATAAAACCACCAGCCAGTCGATCATTTTGCTGTGTTCCACAACCGGAATTGGACCCTTGATTCAGGGCAGTCTTGTGCTGCCTGCCTCCTGCAACTCAGAACATCAACTCCCCGCCTAGTAGATAAAAAACATGAGTCGCTTCTCCACAGAAGGACGAAACTACCTCGGCTCCAGGTTAAATATTCTGGTCAGTGTTTGTTTTGACAGCTCTTCTGCCTGTGATGCAAGTGCAAGTAGAAGTA
This sequence comes from Symbiodinium kawagutii, assembly GCA_009767595.1. Lineage (NCBI taxonomy): Eukaryota > Dinophyceae > Suessiales > Symbiodiniaceae > Symbiodinium > Symbiodinium kawagutii. The sequence continues at coordinate 602,819 of VSDK01019212.1, read as the reverse complement.
TGCGGAACGATCCTGAAATAAAGCGCTGGCGCGCTTGTACGTTTCAGCCAAGGCCGCAACGATTCATGGTGAACGGTGCACAATGATGGTTGACTTGTGGCCACGAATCAAGGAACGGAAGCTAATGGGGCGAGGTTGAAGGTAGGGGAGTCAAGTTAGCATGTATTGCACCATTTTGAATAAGCAAACAATGACAAAAAACAGAAGCCAAAAACCTACGTGTAGAGTGTGTGAAACGAGGCCAAAGAATACCGACATATCCAACCAAACAACTTTATGTTCAATCTTTGGCAATCTGGGGAACGTCGTGAAAGAACGTCTAAAACTTGATCAACATTATTGTACGGGCATAGGATATGGCATAGGTCACCTCAACTTTTTTTGGCCGCAAACTGCGTACGAGCAGTCAGGAAATTTCCCAACATGGGTGTCATGGTGTACCATAAATGACGAACCCACCCATTATGGTACCCAGCCATCCCTAAAGATTATCATTTCAGTGAGATGAAACCAGAAGTCATAGAGTCATAGAGCTGCACCATTTATGGACAATCCAACTCATTGACAGTGGTTCACAATCTCAGGGAGCACGTAGCAATGGACCAGCAGGTCGGCGCGACATGAATGCCCAGGTATCCAAGAGTATGGCTGTGCCCCTGAACACCGGCATAGGCAGATTTACCCGACGTGGGATGCTATGAAAAAATGCTATTGACGCTCATGAATCATCATGATCCGGTTGACATGAGAGACGGTCAATATCAACATGTTTGGCCAAAAGCCGTTGGGATCTGGTGAGTGTATTATCGTTTTTCAGGTGTGGTACATTTATTTATTGTTTTTACATCAATTTCCGAATCCGACACCCCTCCAAATACTACGCATGATTTGGAATCAATTTGGCTATATAGCTCACAGAATAGCCCCCACGAGAAGCAATTTTACCACGCCTCGGAAACACTTCAGCTTGCAACCCAAATATCAACCGCTCATGGCAAGTGCATCCCCACTACTCCGCTCCAAGGTTTGTGGGTGCTCAGCTTGTCCCAACGAGGACTACAAGTGAGCAAACACAAACAAATCGTCCACGAAAAAATGCTTCTCTGCAGTACATGCAATGCACCACAATTCTTAAGGTATTTGATCCATTCAATTGCTACAAGGTTCCGTTGGTTTATCTATATAGTTACTATAGCGGTTCATAAATTCTTGGTGCACCACAATTCTCATCTATAGTGGTTCACCTTGCATGGCCAATGATTGCTGGTTTTGGATGCAATGTTGCACAACAATGCACAACATATAGCATGATTTTGGTATCCTTGGGACCGCGTAAAGCTTTGGCAAGCCGCTAGTGACTACTACTTTCGGGATCCTTCTGGAGTAAATGGCTCCTTTCTACCAACTGCTATTTTTAGTTATAGTATATATACAATTGGGTGGTAGCTCTAAGTGATGGCTGGTTATACAGCTACCAGCCCATCAAATTTCTAGAACCTTCTCCCCAGCTTTCCTCCCTTGCCGGCCCAGTAGCACAGTGCAGTGAGGCACAACGCCCGAGTTACCTGACGCTGAGTCCGCGATCTGCGCAGCCGCAAAACCATGGAAAACCATTGGATTTGGCAGTTCATCCAATGGTTCTGGTACCTACAAGCCTACAAACCAGAGATTATAGCTGGGCGTAATCAATGGGGGCCTACCGTTCCATTCTGCGTCAAGAATGCACTGCAACAAGGCAAAGATGTAGAATATATGGCTCTCCGAGGTCTTGTTTTGACGAAGGTCTTAGGGAAAAAATGAAAATTACTGTAATTATTCAAACATGAGAAACATTAGCAATATCATGCACCAAAAACATCGTCGTCAAGGCAGAAATGATCCACAGACCATCTGCAGAATAGCCATCGGGGTTCCGGATTCTGAAAATGCGGTGGAAAAGGCATCACCAGTCGGCATTGTGCGATAACAAATAGTTGACAAAACATCAATGTGTGGTTCATTTTTCCATTCTGGATCTTTCCAATAATCGCAAACTTTGATATCGTCGCAGTAACACATATCCAGAAGGTAATGCAAACATATAGTTTCATGCAAGATCCAAACGAATGGACCTCCCATATTTATCCATATATATTTGGATATATCTGGAGGATTTTGGAGGTAGATCGCCGGTGTTTTGACAGTAAAGCCAGTGGTTTATCAATCTGAAAGCACAATTTGCTTCCCAAATGGTCAAGTAGGCAAGATTGATAACTTGATAACTGGTCTGCATCTGCGACGTGAATCTTGAAGCTTGGTTCAAAACTTGCCCAAACCACAGTAGTGGGTCTATCGTTTCCAAGATTTCTACTATCTCCGTCGCGCAACCCGCAAAAACGCCCCGACCTGCCGCTGTCCCGACGTTCTTTGGGAGCTGGTACGAACCGGCTCCTGCAATGGTTCCAATGCGGTGAAACTGTCTGATGAGGATTGGTTGAGGTGAAACTACCAATGGGGGTTGATTGGTTATGATGATGGGCTATGTTGTTTCGATAGGCGCATCAAGAGGTGTGTGAGGGGTATGAACTGCTGCATCATTGAGGTGAAGCTGACGATAGGTGAACGGGGTTTGAACCAGTGTGTGAACGAGGTCAAATAGCCAGCGAATTACACACACAGCTGCTTAGAGGACCCTGTTGAAGACACCCACACACGCACAACCCCTTTCAGCAGAACTGCCACCCCTGCCACTTTGAAGTCACTCAGTCGCTACCTCTTGGAGATTGGTGAAACACTGGTCAGCCAATGGTAGTTTCACGACAACAAAAATGCTGATAACAAATGCTGTGAATCAAGATAACATTGGGGTAGACATCAGAACTTCAGAACTGGACTATACAAATATCATCAAATATCTACAAGAGTGGTAATTATTCACTACATAAACTCAAGGAATTGCATAGCCTCAGAAGTCGTTGATCACTCAGGGTGACTTTTCAGCTGCTCACTGCCCTTCGTCTCCTCCGCTAGGTTTCGACGGCCTCGGTCGGGAGTTCCGAAGATTGCAAGGGGCGGATGCTGGACCCAAAGCTGCTAATCTTGACAAATCCTGGGGAAGGTCCATAGCCATGCCCGTCAGAAACTGGCAATTCTCCATTAAAACTACCTAAAAATGCCTAAAAATGCATCCAAATGCGGGTTTGAGGGGTACCCCCATGACCTCCTTCACAGCTCAACCCCATGTATTTGAGCCAAGCAGCAGGTCGACACCATGACGCGGCGGGGAGGACAACTTGGCTCAAGTGACGTCACCTTGGCCTACGATCTGTGTTGCATTAGCTGCATGCCGAGCTAAGCACTTTGCCATGCTGTACGGCTCGTAGTTTCATCCTGATGCCTCCACCTTTTCAGTACTCTTCCCTGCCAACTTCGGAGGTACTCATCTTCCAGTGCGACGTTCTCACCAACCAGGTGAGTGGTCCACTTGGAATAGCATTGAGCGGGTTCTCCCTATAGCAAATCTATCCTTTGAGGATATTGGAGTTGATAATCTCCTTGTTCTACCAGCAAATGAACGTAGATACTGTCACAAACATGATGATTTCTTTGAGATCATTGTTGAGGCTATTCTTCACTATGGCAGGTGACGCCCCCCTCAACGGAGCCCAAAAAACGCGAAAACGTTCGTCAGAGAGGGCGGAAAGTCCAAGTTTATCTTGCACGGAAAAGGGCGAGGTGAACTAGGTAATTCGAGTATCGTCAGCATTCATCCTCCTCCTCCTCATCATCATCAGACAAAAAACAGATTCATCAGCAAATGCAGCAACACACATACTTGAACCGCATTCTGACAGCATCAATTAATCTGGCCGAAGAAGCTGCTCGCAAAGGCACGACTGTGACATATGTGTAGTTGGATTTAGGATCCATGCTAACCTCTACACAAAATGGATGCACGTTGTCACACTATGTGTTTCTGCTGCTCACTCCCATTTATATAGGTATGTGCCAAGACAGTGGTACCCCCAAACCATTGGTTTCCATTGGTTTCCTAGTAAAAGGATTACTTGTTGGTCGGTTATTTGTTACCCTATCTTTGCACATACCCATACGCTTTCTGATGTCTCACCGAAAGGCCCTTTGATATGCCTTCGACAAGGCCAAAAGAGACGGTTGGCAACCAGAGCTAAGGATCAATGGCAAACACGTCCAAGCAGTCAACGACGTGGAGTTTGCGGGCAGGATCCTGCGTTACAAGCACTGCTTATGATGATGATGATGATGATGATGATGATGATGATGAGGATGATGATGATGATGATGATGATGATGAATATGATGATGATGATGATGATGATGATGATGATGATGATGATGATGATGATGATGATGATGATGATATCCTTGAGCACCAAGACCTGCCCACAGCAGAACTTCCAGAGAAAATAAGCTGACCTATATTGACGTATCATGATTTTTCACGAATTTTCCATACCTTCATGATAGTAGAGAAGGACTTCCAGAGCATGCTGATATACCCTTATCTCTTGACCTATCACGATCTTTCCTTACTTCCACATCGACCGAGATTGGCACCTGTCTGTTTTCACACTTTGACACGCTGCGACCCCACTTTTTGACGCAGCTCAATCGATAGGCAACATGAGGTGCTTCTCAGAGTCGATGCCTGGATGGTACACCATTAGGCACTCGAACAACCCGCCACCCATCGAGCAGCACTACATCCTGCGATTCCCTATTTCTGTCTGGCAAACTCACACAGAGTTTGGGCATTCAAGGACAAACGGCCATCATAAATGGCACATCATCGAAGAAAACGTGGATTCTCAGGTGAGTCAACCAGCAAACACGGAAACCATCCCTAAATATGGCTGGTATGCGCTTGACTACGGCCCGGCCCTGAACACCGCGCTGTGCTGGGGACTATCATTGACCCCAAGGGCAGTCTTTCATTGTTACCAACCAACTAGTACCGTCGAAGTCATTTTGAATCTCTGGTATCAAAGCCACAAGTATCTAGATGTATATAGATGTATATAGATGTATATAGTTTGATTGCCCAGGAAACCGTTGTTTTGCAGTTGAGAATGACCAGAAATTGGTGACTTGACCGAAACAGTGACATGAAACGACATGCATTTCTCACGATTTATACTTACTGGCGATCATGGGGGTCATTAAGAACAGAAGTATTGTGGTGCAACAGTCATGTTTGTTCCACTTTGGTTGGGATGTCATCGATATACAATTACACTTTTGAAACACCTTGACTCCTTCCGCTTCAGAACAATCAAACGCCCAACAGAAATGCTTCTCAATCTGATCATCAACCCTCACTGATCATGGAGGAGCAAACCTGACCGACATCAAGAATCCACCAACCATGGATCAAACCTGAACCAACCGTCATCAACCAACGACCATTGTCTGTACAAATTACTTTAATTCCAACCTCGTCTACCTCGTGTCTGATCACCCTTACGCGTATTTAAGATCGCCCTCGTTACATGTGGTTTGGAAAATAGCGCCTCGCCTCGTTAATTCGGGTTTCCAAAATAGCCCCTCGCCTCGTTAATTTGGGGTCGTGTGTATATGTATATTTACAGCGCATAAACTGTAAAAGAACCTATTGTATAAACATTAGAGGGGCTCGATATGTTTCCGTCCCTGTGGGTATGTACTCATCTTCCCCCTGCTCAGTTAAGAATTTGAGGGACCCTCACTTTGGGGCGCCAAATTCTTAGGGGCGCCTTCTTCTTTCTTTCGGCGGACACAAGGGCGCGGACACGGGGGCGCAAACGCGGACGCGGACACGACGGGGGTTTAGAATTGACAGGCCCCCGGGCAGGAAATAAAGCGCCAAACGGTAGCTGGGGGAGTCGAGCCCGAAACCGGCAGAAAATAAAAAAAAACTTTGCAGGCCCCGTAAAGTTTTTTATTTTTCATCCCTGAAACATGAACCCGCCCTCGAAGTCTGTCTCCGGCCCTAGAACCGAAGGATTTTGCATATGGAGCCCCTGAACGCAAATAAAGCCCCAAACGGAACAGGCAAACCCTGGAGTACCTGGGGGGGAGTCGAGCTCCCAACCGGCAGAAAATCAAAAAAAACTTTGCAGGCCCCGTAAAGTTTTTTATTTTTCATCCCTGAAACATGAACCCGCCCACGAAGTCTGTCTCCGGCCCTAGAACCGAAGGATTTTGCATATGGAGCCCCTGAACGCAAATAAAGCCCCAAACAGAACAGGCAGACCCTGGAGTACCCGGGGGGAGTCTAGCCCCCAACCGGCAGAAAATCAAAAAAAAACTTTGCAGGCCCCGTAAAGTTTTTTATTTTTCATCCCTGAAACATGAACCCGCCCTCGAAGTCTGTCTCCGGCCCTAGAACCGAAGGATTTTGCATATGGAGCCCCTGAACGCAAATAAAGCCCCAAACAGAACAGGCAGACCCTGGAGTACCCGGGGGGAGTCTAGCCCCCAACGGGCAGAAAATCAAAAAAAAACTTTGCAGGTCCCGTAAAGTTTTTTATCTGTCCCTGAAACATGAACCGGCCGGAGAAGAACTCGCAGCGACATGGCCCCGGACGCTCCGACAACTGTGTGTGGTTCTTCGGGCCCTAAGTGAAACCTGCAATTGAAGGAACTGAAGTTACACCGTTTGGAGAAAAAACTTGGCCAGCACCAAAAATTTTCTTCTAGTACAAGCCCTTGGGCGCTGCCTTGCAGGCACAGAATGGACAGGAAACAAACTTTCGGCAGCCTGAAAGCTTATTCTGGTGGATTTGGAACATATATTTACTTCCACTCCCCAGTCACCTCGTTCTATATGAATTTAATTCAACCGCCAGCTTGGATCATCAAAAAAACTTCGCAGCTCTCGAAAAGTTTTATTCCATGGGCCCTTGCCATCCACATGTCCGAAAACTGTCTATGCTCCTTAATTCCCCATAAGCAACCTAGTCACTGACCCCGTTAATTGTCTGTAGTCCACCTCGTCACCTCGGCTGGGGTCGCAGTAATTTGTGCAGCATTGTCCATCAACTAACCGTGTTTATCAAGCAAATTATCAATGACTATCAGCAATTGTGTGATAAACCATTCCACTTTCAAACGCAACAGGAAACTGGCCAGTATCAAAATTGCCTAGGAACCAAAACATGAGTCACCACTATCAAAGCTATCCACTGATTAACCCTGTGTGCCTCTCAACTCTCCATCACTTCTTCTCGTACACTGGTCGCAAAGCCTTGCCACAAGAGAAATGACCATCCATGAGACTGTCCGTGGATTCCAAGCGAATAATTGTAGTCAAGAATGGTTAGGAGGGTCTGGTAGTGGCTGATTGTTGTGACAGAAAAATGTTGAATAACAAATGATATTGACAGTGTTTCACAACACCTGAGGGTTGATTGGTGCTTAGTAATAGGGGATACGCAGCGAACGTAATCAGATCAACTATACTTGATTAGAAAACGATTAACATTTGGGGAACGATCATCGCATTATGGCCGCAGCCATCTCAGCTGTTGTCAATAGCCCGATCCATGCTGACTCACCCATGGTTGCGTCGGTCATATGCTAATGAGTTGGTCAGTTGGCTTGTAACCAATCGGGTTTGTATGAACTACTGGTCTATATCCATAAACCCGTCGGTTGGCTGGTCGGTTGGTCTGTTGGTCGGTTTGTTGATTGGTATATGGTTTTCCATGTTCCAGCTGATTCGTTAAGGACCTTGAAACAAACCTTCGCTGATCTATGCTCACTGCTACCAGAAACAGCTGACCGTTCTGAGTCGCTGGGTCCGAAAAGGACATTATGGACATTGGCAGCTTGGACGGTTGATCTATGCATAATCAAACCTATAAAGGGACAACATGACCATCACTGCTGCACAGTTCTATCCTACAGAATACATACCTATCAGATTGTTGGTCATTGCAGGGGATTATCACCACGATATTTTCACGCGATCGCCATACCGAAACCCCTGCAAACACCAACATCTGTCATCTGATTGGTGGTTAGCTTCGCCATCCCAAAAATATGCTCGTCAACCAACCAACAAACCATGTGTCAATGTTGCATTTTGGGGTTTCTGTTCATCTCACCGCCAAAAACCTGAACAAGCAGCGTGGCTTGAACATCAACTACCATCAACTACCTGAGTATGTCGATCTAATGGACTTTTAAACAGGCAGTGACAAATACTACTTCTAATCATATCAATCTATATGGTTATCTCAATACTGCTTCATAAAGTTCACAGAGTTTACTAATTTGTATAATCATCATACTGACAGTTAGTAATGACTATAGCCAATGACTACTATTTCTTCCAACCATGACTTCTAACCATGACAGTTAATAATCACTTCTGATTCCAATTAAAATCTAAACTTCTGTGAACATCTAATTGGGTACTTGCAAATATTGTACGGTGATCATCTAAATCTTCTACTGTGACATTGATTAATCTACCGTGACTTCTATTAATCACTTCATATCACTTCATGTCAGCCATTTAAAATCTAAATTACACCCTAGTCATGGTTTAGCCAATCATTTAACCGATGAATTGAACTTTTACTACAGTACTGTACCTGTCTACGTGGATCTACTTGGTGGTTTCTTAAAATAGGGATACCCCTAAATCATCCGTTACAAACCATTTATAGCAATCAACCAATCATTTTGAGGGTCTCCCCATTTTAAGAAACACCAGCAGTTGTTTAACCACTATTGTTGGTTATTATCCACCGTTGTTTACCACTAGCCATGGTTAAAACATGTTCCCTCCAGCCTTAACGTTCGCCCCACCACATAAAGCGCCACTGCAATGGAGCATGTTGTACAAGGTCGAGATGGCTTGGACAAGATGCGAAAACACTGGCTATACGCAGTGATTTATGGTCTAGGGTTTTAGGGTTTTAGTTTTAGGGTTTTAGGGTTTTAGGGTTTCGGTTTTAGGGTGTTAGGGTTTTGGTTTTAGGGTTTTAGGGTGTGAGGTTTTAGGGTTTGATAACTCAGAAGTCAAAAAACAATGGCCCTGTGCAGGAATTTGAGCGTTGGGAAATGTTCTCAGACCCATGCGGGCAAACCCTAAAGCTCGGGCGAACATGTTAAAACCACCAACGAACCGACTGAGCCATGACTGACCAACGACTCGGTCGTCAGCGCTGCCGTGCCTGGATGGCTTTGTCCAAGGCATCCACCTGTGGGGCGGCGACCGTGGTGCGTTGCGGTTGCACCGTGGGTTCAACGAGCGGTTGAAGGCTGGGTTTTTATAGGGGATCTAACGGTGGTTTTTTGGGGCGATCTTCAGGGGGATTGAGAGGTTTTTTTTTCTTAGATGGTTTGGAAGTCATGTAATGGTTGATCTTTTTTTGAAGAATACGAGCCAATTTAGTAATATTTTCGGACAAAAATCTGACAAACATGAGCCAATTTTACTGATTTTGGAGGTTGAACCACCCGTCGGAAAAAGTGAATAATGGGGGCAACAACCAACAAAAAGACCTACCTGGTGGTTTGAGAAAAAATCCTAGCCAATGACCACCCCTCAGCACAGCAGGAGCACCACATCTGACCCAGAAGGATGGATTATACATACTAGCCAATTAACCAACTATCAACTGGTGGATTTGATAGTTTACTATGGTTAATTAATCAATGTTAATCAACTATCAATACTGTGATTCATCCCCAATGTTCGGAAAATCAGACAAATCTAAAGCAACCAGGTTCGATTGAGTGATGTAATCGTGAACCAATTATGAATGGTTCATGATAATCAATGATGTGTTTTAATGATAACCATCATCAATATGGTTGACAATGGTATACATATAATGATGAATAATCATGGCAACAATTCAGCGATAATGATTAATTATATAATCACGACATGCTGCAAAAACTGTAGTGAGGTAATATTGATGGTGAATCGAGAGATGAATGGTGGCTAAGCGTGATCAATAATGGGTCCAAAATTGTCTAATCGCTGGTTCAGGATTGTTTATAATGGGAAGACCGCATTGGCTACAGGCCATAATCAAACATAAAAAACCTGGGTAGTTCACGTCCATATAATGACGGTTATCCCTATCCGCTGCTCACCGGTTTAAAAAGCTGGGGAAATTCATGATTTATAGGGGATACTAGCCAGCAATGTCCAGCAATGGTGCTTTACCAACAAGAGTCGTGAATCCATGCTTCACAATGCTTCATCATGGCCAAGTATGGTCAAGAAAGATTCAGGTGAGCAATCGCTTCTTAATCCCTATTTCTGTTGGTAAGACTGCCCCAACTCAAGGGTGAGACTCTACCGTCCGCCCAGACTTCAATCATGGTTCACAGTAATCACATGTAATAACCATATGTAAAACCACGACACATCCCCAGCAACACTTCGTGTTTATACTGGGAGATCCATTGATACAAGACCGCACTCAAGACTACCAGAAATGGCCGGTCCATGCGAACTCTTTACAAGTCGAGGCGCAGGACCAATCTCGGAAGACTGCTTGGTCTTCATAGCGGCCACCATGACCTTGCCACGAAAGCGAATCATGGCGCAGTTTGATCATCTTTCCTGTTGGGTGATTTGAACCCCTATGAAAAATATGAGTCAACCAACCAATTGTTACAAACCACTAGGGAAAATATTTTTTTTCAAACCACCAACCAGTTTTGCTTCGCAACATGGAAAAGCAAAAACTCTCAGCTCTCAGTTTTGGAGCAACCTTGGTGGTTCCAGCAAGAAGCAGTACTACTATTTTACTACTAACTTGTCACCCTCAAGACTTGGAATGGACCCATTCATTACAACGATACCAACGCATCAACCAAACCTAGTTTGGGGATGTTTGTGGAGGTATCCACAGGCTTGATAGCATCTGCAAATCTGGGTTGCCACACCGCGTGATGCAAGGCAAGCACCTCATGGTTTTTGAGATCTGCGAGGAAATCTGGGCCAACGGTTTTTGCCTGGTAATCACCCGTCGTGACAGCGTTCATTAGTCAGGAACAGGTTAATAACGATTAATGGCTAGCAATGCTGGTGCTAAGTGTGTGCTCGTTCATCGTGGCCACTGGGTATGAATTCCTGAGTGTTAAGTGAATATTGAGGCCTAATCATCCGAGATGCTAGACCCTTCCCCTAACGATGAGTGTTCCTGGAAATGGGCATTCTTGTCCTTGAAACACGAGCGAGCCATCAACCCGATCCGTGGGTTATGGTTGGATGAAAATGCTAATTCATGGTTGGATACTTAGATCTGCTTCTCACTAAGCAAAATTCCCCGCAAAAAAAACTTCCAAACCATCCAAACCGTGAGGCCAAAATTCAAAAGCTGTTGGTTCATGGTTCCGGATCTTGGGGCTGCCCTGGTGACGCCCTCGCGCCTGCAGGTAGTCATGCTCTGAAAGCTGCTCCTTCTTCACCTTTTGGGCCAAGAAGTACCTACAGCGAGCGGTGGAGTAGCGACAGGGGGTTGGGTTTCTAAGCTCAACATCACGGACAAAAAATTGACAAGTAGCAATGAAGACTCAAACCACATCACCTGAAAAAAATCTGGCTGAAAGAAAATAGAGTTGGCCAATTGTGCTTAATGCTCTTGGTTCGCATATTGGATCATGAGAAAATTGTAATTAAACACAACAAAGCTGTGTGAGAACTTGGGAAGTGCGAAGCATTACAAAATGTGATTGTCCATGCTTAAGCCTTAGTAGCCATTGCTGACCATCATTGACCACTCGTTTTCAAGTCTCCAAACTTTTTTTGAGCATGTTCACCGGTTGCAATAATAATTGTTTGATCAACAGTTCTTAAACAAGATTCAGTTGCCAATTTGGTACCAAACGTTAGCAACCGCCATTGAGCAATCAATCATCAGTTGTATACAATGTGCCGAACAAATCAGTAGATCTATCACGCCCACAGAGTGTGTCTCAACACGCAGTGGCGACACCCCGGCGGGTTGGCACTCCGCGATGGTATTCATCAACTTCGCTGCCTTGGTTTTGGATGCTTAGCTCTGCATTGAGCAAAGATAATCATCCCTGACTCGGAATTGCTCCTCCACGAATGGTTAGATCCTTGTGTACCTCTACTCGTGATGCTTTCCATCGTTGGTGTATGGGTACCATAATGGGCACTCCTGGAATCACAACGGAACGGTGAACGCCATCCAGCCTTCTCACCGCTCGCTAAAAGTTTGGCCAATTCGGTGTACCAATCAGCGCACAACGCCAACTGTTGCAAAAGCATAGAACGCAACGACTCAGCCGCTGAATTCCGCGCCAAGAGAACTGCCACTTATCTATTTTTCAGCATTCTTGTGGGTAGTTTTGCACGATCAGCCGCCTCATTGTACCGCCTCATTGTCACCGGCTGTTTTGCCAGCTAAGACCTGTAATGATGGTGAATAGGCTACTATCAAGAAACAATGATAGTTGATAATTACACTTACCAAACAGCAATGGGCGATGATTGACTCGAGGCGTATGGTGAGGATTTCAGGAGTGCGACATCTCGCCTCCGAGTCATTGACAGAAATTATCGTACTCAAAGTCAAAATATGCAAATCACCCAAAATGCTCAGAAATGCTGGGTAGGTGGAACCACTGGACATAATCATTGCTAGGAGGGAAAACACCCATTCTCTGAGCGGTAGCCCCTTTCACCTCTTGTGCTTTGCCACTCGAGATTAAATCCATTCCACTATCAGGGTTGGTTGGCTTGCTACATCCTTTTCCTGCTGGCGCTGGTTGGTTACGTCATTCCCTGCTATTGCTTCTCCTCTTGTTCTTGGTTGCTAACCCTCTTAACCATGGACCATCATCAACCATTTATGTCCACCAAGTCCTTCCGCTGCAGATATTGAATGAACAGTTCACTCAAAAAATACGTGGAGTAACCAGCATGTTCCCTTCCTGCTTAGATCAGTGGCGCGACGTATTGGATAACACGGGACAGTGTGGGATAACGTTCGATATGTGAGATCAAAGCGGATCTGGGAGGAGTCGAACCTCCAAATCAAGGTGGATCACCGATGTTGGACACATCAGAGTCACGACGCCACACCCATTGGGCAACAGGTCCAGATGCAAAATTTTGAAGAAACAACAAGAAATAACGAATATGAATCACTCTTAGTGTCTGTGTCCTTTGCAATGGTACTCATACATACGTGTTTAGTTTCACGCATATCCACAGAATCATAAATGCACATAAAAATGCAAATATATACATATGTATATATGTAAATGTATATATATATACAAATAAAAATATAAATATATATATATATAAATACAGCAATATATAAATACGTACAAACAAATATAAATAAATAAAAGAAATACACAATAAATACATAAATGAATAAATAAATAACTAAATAAATAACTAACTAAATAAATAAATATAAATATATAAATATTATATGTAAATATGCACATGTCTATATATATATATATAAAACAAGTTTATGGGTTTAAAGCATACGAATCTGTCACAATCATCGTTGTCGCGGTGATGTTCCTTGTCTTTAATGCGTAGCCCTTTCCTCGCACCCCGTGACCGTTGTCATCCTGTGTTCTGGTGACATCCACCAGCATGGATACCCTCTGCTACTGTGCAGCTCATGTCCACCGTCTTTAAGATACAAACCATCTATGCGTGGGACTTTTGGCCCTACGTTGATAGACTAAGGAAGTGTACAGCAGCGACCTGGAAACTCTGATGACATGCATCTCTATCCAATTCCTCAGGATCCAGTATGATCGAAACATCCAACAATCACGAATGATGATGATAAAAGAAATGAACTAAAATCATCAACCCAATCCCAAAGTGGATCCTTTCCCAACAATTCACCACGGTTGTAACATTACAATTCACGATTGTTGTGATTTAGTTTCTCAAGCCTAAGCCCTCAATTGTAATGATGTTAGGGTCACAATGGTTGTAATGTGACTTGTAACAATAATTCACAAAAAAGGGGGTTTCTCAAAATGGGGGAGCCCCAAAACTGCTTGGTTTACTACAAATGATTAATCAAGGATGATTTAGGGGTACCCTATGATCCCCTATGACTTGAGAAATGCCCATGGCCGGTCCTCATTACACCTGCTCCAACTCTCAGTTTGCATCGCAACTGCTGGGCTTTTTTACGTGTTCCTCCTTGGTGTTGATCCATCGGACCATCCTGAGCTTGGAGCCGGAACGACTTGAACTGATGGTTTCTCAAGCCATAGGGAGCCCAAAAATGGCTGGTTTGTTACTATAAATGACTAATAGGAAGGATGAAAACTGGGGGTCCCCCTATGGCTTGAGAAACACCCTAATCTCCAGGAGACATCTGCGAACTTTGGTGAACATCTGGAGATGACATTAGTATTTCTGATGCCTTCCCGATATGTTCGCGGTGGCGCATGGTTAAGAGTTCATTGACGACAACAGTTAACCATGAGAACGGTCGACAAAACCGGGGATAACAAGCCACCATACTGGTTGAAGATGGTTAACCATCGTTAAACAGCCCACTATTGAGTAACATTGAATACTCCAACAGGAGATAACAATCTCCTTGGCTTTTCGCAGGAGAGGAGCAAGGACTCACAACCAGCTGGTCCTCTGGCCCCATGACGAATCGAGGGTTTTTGGTCCCCACTAATCTTGCTTTTTGAAATACGCAATAAAACTATCGATGGTTCGTCCGTGTTTTTACCTGTTATTAAACATTATACTGCTTGGTGGTTTCAACCCCTATGAAAACTATTAGTCAACCAATGAGTCAACCAACCATTTGTTAACAACTTCTAGGGAAAACAAAACATGTTCAAAACCACCAACTCGTATATCATTGATGACATTTGATGACTACCTGTTCGGTTTCATCATCAGCTCATGGGCCATGCATTCAGAGGAGGGTGTTGCTGGCCAGCTTCCTCCAAGCAGCTTGGCGATTGAACAATTAGCAAAAGCTCTCTTGTGTTGCACAGTGAGAGCTTTCGCCACCACAGATTTAGCTTTTGAGGGGGTCATTCCCTTAGCTTATACAAGTCTTTTCAGGGGAGGATCAAGTGGAACTCGAGGAAGGAAACGCTTCAGCAAATGGATTTGGAGTTCTGTATGGAAGAGCAAGTCCCTTGTGATGCTTTGTACGATCTCACATTGGCGTGGGGCACTTGCTTCAGAGAAACTTTGTTATTGGGTCACATGATGCACGCACAACAGCAGGTGCAGCTTATGCCCGGCCTACGTGCATTCTTGGGAACAACTTGCTGGCATCTAAGAAAACGGAAACCAAAAGTGATGAGTGGTCAAGTTTGCTTGGTGAGACTATAGTCTTGAGTCTCAATGCGGAACTACAGCAGTCATTTTTCCTGGGTCTGCCTGTTTTTCACGGGCATTACTGATACAATAAGTGCTCCAAAGCCACAACTCTGCAATCCAAAAATGCAACCACAAACCATGGCAGCTTGTTCATAGCCCATACCCCTTCGTGGCAGGTCCATGACTCTGTTCACATCTGACCAAACTAGTCGAACTGTTGGGAAAATTATCCAAAAACTGAAGGGTTTGCGAGGAATGATGAACTATGTATGATCCATATGTTTTTAGATAAACCAATAATCAATATAAAACATGGTGAGTATTGGTTCCCTAACCTGTAAACATGTCTATTGGGAATGATGCATAATACTATCAAGATTCATCATGTAGCAACCATTCTCAATTGTTATCAACCGTCGTAACCATCATGTAGCCATTGTACAACCAATCGTATAACTATATATATGATAGCGGTAAGTGTAAGCATTACATAACTATGTATCCTGTAACCGTTGTTCAACCGCTGTTGCATCAATGACCCATAGACCCATGGTTGAAGAAGCCTTCGCATTGCGCTTCGGAACCACAACAGCAAGCCGCTGACTTGATGCTAGGGTCGGCACTGATGCGTGTCCTGGATTTCAGGGAGTGCAATGATAGAGTTGATGCGCAACATAACATAAGATTCTATAAGGGATGATAGTTAAATTCTGCAACAAAAATGGTGGTTTTACAGGGGACTATAGTGGTTAATAAGGTTAATAATGGGAAGTCATAACCAGCAAAAAGACCTACATGGTGGTTTCTCAAGTCATAGGTGTACCCCCAAGTTATGGCTGGTTGATTACTATAAATAGTGAATACATATTAATATTGGATGATAAGACAAGGTCCCCTATTTTGAGAAACACCCATATATGTATCATGGGCCCCCGCAACCCTGCAAAAATGCAGGTTTTAGCCTCCAACATATATGTGGTCACTCATGTCAACAGCAGTTGACATAAAATGGAAAATGACAACCAACAACACCCAATAGCAAACAACAACAGCAGCAACAGCAACGACAACAACAACAAAAGCAACAGCAACAGCAACAGCAACAGCAACAGCAGCAACAATAACTAGCAGTAAGCAACCAATAGTGAAAGGTAGAATTGATATACTGGTTGGTGGTTGGTCATTATCCCTTTTGTTACAAAACTACCTGTTAGAATCGGTAGAATGTTTGTCATCTCCGGTATGCGAGACGATTTGCGGAGCTCAATCGTGCATACCACCCCTAGCAAACTAACCTGGACGTTCAACATCACTGTCTTCATCTGGTTGGTGGTTTCAACCCCTCTGAAAAATACTAGTCAACTAACCATTTGCTAGTAATAATAACTGTCTTTATACTGGTTGGTGGCTTCAACCCCTTAACACTAGTCGAATTACTGTGCAAAATAAACAAATCAAAACCACCCACCAGGTATTGAGGAAGCCAGCTAAAACTGATTTTCCGCTTCCGGATTAGGTTACCAAAGGGTGAATAGTTAATGGCTAGTCCATGATGGCAAGTCGCGTGGCTGCTGCTCCGTCATGCGAGGGGTAAAGGACAGCACTGGATACCCTCCCAAGCAGCAGCCGATTTTTATACATCTCCGGTTGATTCGTAAGTGGTATACTCGACAAGCCTTGGTTTCCCATTAAGATGGTACCCCCCAAGTAATCAACCTATGGTTTATTGATCCAGGGTTAACATTAGCTGCTTGGTGGTTTCAACCCCTCTGAAAAATATTAGCCAACCAACCAATTGTTAATAACTACTAAAAAATGTCAATCAAACCACCAACCAGTTACTCAATCCGTCCATGCTCAAAACAAGGTCCTGCAACTTTCCAGACTTCGAAAGCTCTTGGCACTGCACCACCGCCTTTCGGATGGTCATCGCATCCTGCGACCATCTGCCGGTTCCAAGGGAGGCATGAAAGTCGTGGTGCTCCCCAGCTAAGTGAATAGACATAGTCAATAAAGATACTCACGGCTCGATACTCACGGCTCTATCTTTAACAGGGCATGTAGGGTTTATCATTTTTAACTACTTTAACTACCCACGACTATTGTAACTTGTTTAGTATCCTCTGTAGTTAGTAAACAAACTTGGTCGCTCTAAAATCACCATATCATTGGTCATCCTTGGACCACATCTTGAAAATGAAACAATCTGTTTGGTGGATTTCCCACTTAGCTCGAGGGTCATTGACTACACATGGAGTTCTTACTGCGGCTACGGAATTTCTTACTGTGGCTACGGGTTTTGGTCGATGTTATTGGTCACATTGGGTACCTCCATGGTGTGAGAACGGTGGAGAACTTGTGGTGATACCATCCAGTAAACTAACCTGGCAATGGATTTAAACCAAATTTTCTAGTGAAACCCTTGGAAACTAGCAATAAATGGTGGATTTACCATTGCCAGGTTAGTTTACCAGAGGGTAATCATTGACAATAAGGTCAGCGCATATGCACACCACTTCAGTAAGCAACGATTCCTTTCCAACCGTAGTGAATGCTTCTCTAGAAAAAAACAACCCCTGATTTTCAGAGCTTTTTCAAAGCAGTCTTTGGCAGTAGAGGCGACGTTTCCAGCAGCGTGATAAACAGCAGGGATTTCAATCAGCCGAACGGTAATGAAACAACAATTAGATACAAACCAGGTAGGTAAAACTTGCCATCTGGCTGCGAGCCATGTGTCCTTGTGTTGGCGGACGGTGTACCGAACAACTCGTAAAACGGACACTGGTTCCGAACCACCGGGGATGCTTGGAAGTACCGACATTTGCGCTTGATCTTTTCCTAACATGGACCTGTCGATACATCATATTACCATCGACTACAACTCTTCAGAAAATGCCTCACCAGCGAGTAGAACCGTTTCTTTGAAAGCACGAGTAGCATCCATGGGGAATGGTCAGCATGATGCATGAAGAATCCTGTCCCTACCTTGTACCCCTATATAGAATTGAAACAATCACTTCACCACCGCTGAACCCTATGGTCGGATTCTTCGGTCCTGCAAAATTCAAATACACTCTGCACATATTAATTCTCGAGGAACTGCAAATCAAAAACAATGTTCCAGCTGATCCTCTATCATATGGCTTGGTTGTTGATATCGTTATAGAGGAAGAACATGAAAGAACCACGAGCATTCATGCTAATAACCATGAGCCCTGTTGCACTTACAAACAACCCCTATAGTGATTGATAATGCTGACAGGTTTCACAAACAATGAGTTTGTCTGCATTCTCTGAATATCCTAATTTTCAGCTTTCGAAGCATGTTGTGGATTCATAGATTTTGGGGATGCCCCAATGTATTGATATGCCCATGTACTTCTTGTGGTCTGTTACTGCATCAACATGATCAGTGTTGGTTACTGGGCGGTGGCTGTCGGTTCGATCCCTGTATTTTTTTGGTTCAATGTGAAGGGACATGATTGAAAGTTTATCATTTGGATCCAGTTGGGAGCTGCCAAGCAACCATTCAACCATCATTGACCATCATGAATCATTACTGACCACCATTAACCATCACCATTGCTGCTAAGTTCTCCCTTCTTGGTCTGGTTCCCAGCCGCCCATCTTCTGGTGGCAGCGTGCCTCGAGAATTCCAGCGATTCGGCCATCATCGTGAAAGATCCCACAGGGCACCTCAGGTGATGGAAACTCTTCGGGTGAGGTGGTGGCGGTAGTGGTGGTGGTGGTGGTCGTGGGGGTGGTCGTGGCGGTGGTGTTTCAGTGTTCGGTGGTGGTGCCTAAGTGGAGGCGTTTTGCGCTGCTCTTGGAAGTTCTTGTCGTGTTTTGTGAGTGTTTGTTGGTGTTTGGCCGCGTGCTTCGCAGTAATAATTTTGGTGTTTTTGGCAGTTGTGTTTTTGGGGGCGCTGCTCTGTTTCTTAGTCGTGAGAGAAACGACATACTCTAGGAATAACTCTGCGGAAACAAACTCTAGGAAGTAAACCCATGGCATGTGTTCGAAAGAACACAAAGGACAAATACATGAAATGTTTAGAAATTCATGAATCCACAAAGGACATATATGTTTAGAATAAGAAATTCATGAATCCACAAAGAAAAAACCGCAGGCATACTTCATTTTTCGGATACAGGTGAGGGCATTGGATCGATCTGAAAACAACAGCAATAAAAGGAGAATAATAGTCAATGCTACTACTACTACTACTACTACTACTACTACTACTACTGTTACTACTACTACTACTACTACTACTACTACTACTACTACTACTACTACTACTACTACTACTACTACTACTACTACTATACTACTACTACTACTACTACTACTCCTACTACTACTACTACTACTACTACTACTACTATACTACTACTACTACTACTACTACTCCTACTACTACTACTACTACTACTACTACTACTACTATACTACTACTATACTACTACTATACTACTACTATACTACTACTACTACTACTACTACTACTACTACTACTACTACTACTACTACTACTACTACTACTACTACTACTACTACTACTACTATACTACTACAACTACAGCTACAACTACAACTACAACTACAACTACAACTACAACTACTACTACTACTACTACTACTACTACTACTACTACTACTACTACTACTACTACTCTACTACTACTACTACTACTCCTACTACTCCTACTACTACTACTACTCCTACTACTCCTACTACTACTACTACTCCTACTACTACTCCTACTACTACTACTACTACTGCTGCTACTACTACTACTACTACTACTACTACTACTACTACTATTGAAACCTCTCCTTAATGATCATTTAATGATGGTCAACGATACTCTCAAGTCAAGACATCACTGAGGCAACGGCAAGAAGCACTTAATCCTAGTGAATTTTGCCAGAAGAGTAGGTCAGAGTAACAAAAAATGCTTGTTGCACCTGAGGTTGTGGTTATGTTTGAGGAACTTGACACCCCCCATTCTCACAAATCAGGGTGCTTGTTGGCTGTGGGTCAAAACCCTTAGTCCCCCTGGTTCCCCTATCATCAACCATTGTTTTCCCTTTGATTTGGTTGGTCATTATAGGCCATAAAGTTGATGTTTCATATTGACCCAGCTCGCCATATATAGCTTGTATATCCCCCATTATTGTTGGTTATCATCCCTTATTATTAACCAGCTAAACCAGCTATTATCAACCACTGTTGGATGGTTGATATTGACCTATAGCCATATAGTTGATATATATCCCCTAGAATTGTTAGTTATTATCCCCTATTATTAACCACTAACCAGCCACGATTGGATGATTAACTGCTTGACCCAGCTCGCCTGTTGAGTCCCCAGCAGCAATAACAACCACCGGATGTTGCGCCGTCATGCGACTCATCCCCCCAGACTCGACGGCACGCCTGGCAATGGCACCGGAGCACCGGAGCACCGCGTGCCTGGCGGTGGTTCCGACTACCATGGATTGGTTGATGACGACTTAATGCCATCAGTTATTAGTTCCAGAAGTTAATGGAATAGTTAAGGGTTATAATTAATCACTGAATGGTTCCTTATCATGGATTGGTTCCTTTAAACAGAAGTAACAAGTTATTAGTTGGTGAATGGTTCCAACTATAACTCATAAGTACGAAGTTATTAGTTGGTGAATGGTTCCTTATAACCAATGACAATGAACTCGAGTTGATGAGTTACGCAAAGCAATCAGTGAATGGTTACTTGTAACTAAAAAGAAGTAACTGGATTGGTGTAAAAGTTTAATAAGTTGGCTACTTGTAAGAATCATTGATTGGTTGATAATATGGAACTAGTTAAGACTGATACTTATACCATCATCAATGGTTACTGGTAAGAAACACACTGATGAATGGTTAACAGCACATGATTTGTTGATTGGTGATAGCTGATGAAAGTCTCTTTGTTATCAATGCTATCGTCAATGGCTATCGATTGAAAACACATTATTGCTCACGATGATACTTCAATAAACATTGATGACATGATGTCGATGTGTTACTGTCATCATTTTTTGACGACCACTGATGATACTTGATTGATAATAGTAATCGCTAAGGAACTTGTTATTTGATAGCCACTACTGATGCTTGAATTGTTAAATAATTCACTATTTGATGAATGTTCATTTTCATGACTGTCAAACAACTATGACAAGAAACAATGACAAAAACCAATAATGACAATGATAACAATAGCTAATTGCTTCCTGTGGTTACTGACTGGAATCATAACCAATAATCACCAGCGAAAAGAAAGACTTGCAGGATTGGGTCATAACATGTCATAACCAACTGTTGAATGGTTGTTCATAGCAATGGCATCGTAGCCACTCTTTTCGCAGTGCGAGGCTTACTGACAGCCTTTTGCTTGATCACAGGAGTTCATTTCAATGACTTGCTTGATCATATGAATCATATGGGTGGTTCTTAAAATTGGGTACCCCCAAATAATCCAATTGGTCCATCATTAGCAATAGTTTGCAACAATAACTTTGTCGGCTTCCAATTTTCAGAAACCACCGACGTTCCATCTTTCAGTGTTGCATGTTGCTGTTGCCAAGTTGACCCACCATGACCTAACGGCATATCAACCAAGCCCAAGGTACCCAAGGCAAAATAGCTCTTGGCGATGCGGGGCAAAGGGGGTCATTAGATGTTACGTAGTGGACATTTGGTGGTTTCTCAAAATTGGGAACTCCATGAAATGGTCGGGTGATCACGTGTTATCACTATATTTCGTTAGGATTCTCCTATGACTTGAGAAACCTCCATTGACCATGATCAAAACTCAACAAACGCAGGCAACTTGCCTCACTGTCGGGGCTTTGCCTAGGGTTGATTCACCGATTCCGAATTCACGGTTCCTTCATCGTGACTCCCCTTAGCTTCGTGTTCAGCTGTGGCGTCCTGCACAAATGCAGCATACCGAAGGGACCAAACAACGGACGCTGCTACAACCAGCCAAGAAGGGTCATGCGGCTGAAAAATGGTTGGAACATCTTGAACGAACATAGTGGTTACCAAGAATGGCTAGGTACGGCGGTGAACTGGCTACCGTTGGCACCCCAAACCTTCCCTTTGAGGTGGTCTAACCCATATTCAGGACGGTGAAAATCTGCGTTGTTTATGGTTTTCGATGGTTTGTGATCGTTTTTGATGGGTTTTGCTGGTTTTTTGATGCTTTTTGCTGTGTTTTTGCTGGTTTTCGAAGGGAAGTTGGTCATCCAGTCGTGTCACCAGCTGCCCCGTGCCGGACCCGGGTCAACGTCGGGTCGAAACGTCGCACTTTTCAGCCGCTGGAGGTGATCCATGGTCTCACTGCTGACTTCCTGGAGCAGCCCCGAGGCACCTGAGCCGCAAGACCATCACCTTGCGGTAACCAAGTGGTTACAACAGCATGGCAGGCATCAGTTACCTTGGCCAACCTTGGTTACAAGCAGCATCACTGGCTAAAGCTTGGCTAACCAAGGTTACAACAGCTTGTACCAAGGTTACAACAGCAGCACCACTGGCTAAAGCTCCAACCGCTGGCGCGGCTTAGCCAGGGCAGGAGGGCAGTCTGTTTGGTTTTTCACCAGGCAAAATATGGTCATAACTCCATCGTTCACCAAGGTTACAACATTGTTACAACAGTATCCATTGCAGTTTGGTATAACCATATTTTTGCTGATTCCAAGCAGCACCACTGGCTAAAGCTCCTGGCTAAAGCCAGGAGGGTCAAGATCAGGAACTTAAGCCAGGCAGTGCAAACGAGTATCTGTTTGGTATAACCACATTTTCGCCGGTTATTGCAAATCGGCGTCATCAGCATCAACCACTGAATCACCAAGAATCACCAATTCAAAACCGTTCAAAACACCATACACCGCCGTTGACAATCAACTAACCATCATTATTTCTAGCAATTCTTGTTGCAAATTCACTGATTATATCCCTACTTATTGTTGTCAGTTGCTCAACCACCATCAACTGCTATCAGCCAGCATCAACCACCACCATTCCAAACTTATCCTAGCGATTCTCAACTAAATATTGGCCAGTAACATTCGTAACCACTACCAACCCAATTAACCAGTACTGACCATTCTTGATCATAACTAACCCCTAAGGCTGTGGGTCAAAACCCTGTACCCCTGGTTCCCCATCATTAACCATTGTTTTCCCTATTATTGTTGGTTATCATCCCCCATTATTGGTTGGTTAATATTGACCCATAGCCACATGGCTGCCAAGCACATAGCCAGGGTGTGCAACCATCCGGGAAATCTGGGCACCAGGATCTCATGAAGAACAAGATTCGGAGAGTCACATTTTTCAAGGCGCCCTTCGCGGTGGAGCCGCTACAGAGGGTCAGGTTGTAAGACGTTTCATGGCTGGATAGTATGAAGACTACACTCACTACTAACCACTGTGAATCCTCACGTATCAGCTCCCAGCGCCTCGGTTGCTCGTGGCCATTGCTGCGCTGAAGGCATGGCCCAAGACCACGGGATCGCGGGCCGGTGCTCGCGCTGCCAGCTGCAAAGTCGCATGGAATCTGCGGGCTCGCAGCAGTTGGGGGCACCCAACGTTGATGGAATGATTTATGCATGTCGTGATGATGATGATGATGATGATGATGATGATGATGATGATCATTATTGGTATTATCAATTACTGTTCTTATGATTGCTATGATTTTTGTTCTTGTTGTCATTATTCTGCACGTGTATCTATCTAATTACAATGTACGTACATCTACCTATGACTTATATATTAATTCATTCATTCATTTGCGTGTCTTGTGGTGAAACATTCTATGCCTGATGCCTGTGGCTTGGCAATGCTTGGCATCTACCAAGCAAGAGCTTGAGAGATGAACACTCCAACAGCTTGGTACTTATGATGACGTCGAGCAATTCCAGCACCAGGCATGAAACACTGGTTTGTCAACCGGTGCAAACATGTGCAAACCACCTATGACCAAAGTTTGTCGATAATCGTCCTCGGCCTTAGGTGCTGTACCGTTGCTGATCTTTTCAATCATTCACAACCATGGCATTTCATGATCATCAAGCCCGTACCATTCAGGTGGTACCCAAATTCTTCGATTGGAAAAACGCTGCTTTCTGGGTTCCATGCATTTTTTTCATGCGGGTGTTTCTGTAGTCATAGAGGTACTAGAATCCCCTATAACTACCATCTGGTTTCAGCACTCCCTGTAGCTCTTTAGCTCCCCGTTTAAAGGGATTTAGGGATACCCCTGGCTCCTTGGCTCCCTGAAAATCACCAGCTAGATAAAAACATATGAAAAAACCTATCTCATTTCTTCGCCCAGTGACTGCGATGCTCGGTTGCAAGCCGCCATGCAGGAGCTGATCACAGCCACGTCGATTGCGGTGCCGAGGAGCTCCTGCGATTAGCACGGCGAATGATGGCGGTGAAGAATGGAGGATGATATCATGATAAGATATGATAAGCAAACATAATATGGTGGTTTCTCAAAATTGGGAGCCCAAAAAATGGTTGGTTTATTACTATAATGACTATTAATGGATGATTTAGGGGTACCCCTATTTTGAGAAACACGCATATAGGAATCATAGAGGTTGATGGTTGCTTGTCATATAGGTCATGATAAGCATTTATGACTTTGTTTTACTTTAAGCAATCATCAAGCATGTTTGATAGACTTTTTGGTAGTCATAAAAACAGTTACTACTGGTCGAGATGCTCAACGTGACTGTCTCAGCGCTTCCTCTTGTTCATGAGGAAAAGAAGACAACTCGAGAATTGTAAGTGTAAATGATCCACAATTGTAAGAATTGTAGAGGAAAGTCTTAACAGATCCATGATGATCCAGAATGATCCGCAAAATGGTAGTTTCTCAAAATAGGGGGACCCCCAAATCATCTAGTTATTAACCATTTATACTAGTAAACCAACCATGTCACTGCTGTTCTCGCAACCGGTACCACACTGCAGCTCGCTGCACCGCAGCGAGACTGCGGCTCCAGGAATCTGAGAGATTCGCTCCAACGTCCCCTCTTTGCACATGCATGGATGGCGCCCCCAAAACCTCACGTCGTGGGTTGGCAGCTGGGAACTCTACAAGTTGGTCCAGGTCGATTATCATCGCAGGCTGTTTCTCCGCACGATTTGGCAAAGCTGGCTAGGAATAATCTTGATTATGTCATCAATAATTGATATATGTAAATAAATATATATATATATATAGATATATATCACTGATGTATGGTTTCCCATACCAAACCTCGTGTTTCTTGGGAGGTCTGGGGAATCTGAATGGCTGTTTCTACCACCGATGTCCCAACCCTGCACGGTCGAAAAGTACACTGCCGATTCCGCTCAGGGTCCACCTCACGGCTTGACACATCAAACAGTTCCAGCGGAAGTATGATGGCTAAGTTACCCTCCGGTAAACTGACCTGGCAATGGATTTTAGCCATATTTATAGCAAAACCCTGGGAAACCAACAATAAATGGATGATATTCCATTGCCAGGTTAGTTTACCAGAGGGTATTCTGCTTGGTGGTTCCAACCCCTATGAAAAATATGCTTGTCAACCAAACATTTGTTAATAATTGCTAGGGAAAATAAACATGTTTGAAACCACCAACCAGTATTAGTTAACGTCCAATCATTGGTGTGGTTAACAAATGATGTGGTTGCTCGATGGTTAATCAATGCTTCATTAACGATTATGCAAAGTGATGCTTCATAACGGTCGTAGTGATGGTTCATGATTGTATAGTCAGCGAGGGCTGGCCGGTTGGTTTCAACCAAAACCACCAACCAGATCACCCGGAAATGTCAGTCTTCCAGTCGCAGAAAGGAGCGTGACCATACTACCTCCGGGATAACGGTGTTGTCGTGGGCTGTTGTAAACCAACCGCAGTAGACAACGGTGCTTCACATGACAGCTTCTCTTGTTAGACAATAGTTATTTGGCTGTTTCTCAAAATAGGGGTACCCCCAGATCATCTAATATTACTCATTTGTTTCATCACACTAATATCTATCTCAGCTCTTATACCAGCGCCTAAGAAGCTGGTCATTTCAATCATCGAATACTTAGTTCACTAGGGCAACGACCAACGATTGTAGATATAACTATGGTTGAATGGCTGACTTATTAACCAACTTATAGCCGGTGAATTGCAATAATTTGCATCGCCATTTCGAAGGATTTGTGCATGCTGTGCATGCACTAATTCCTGCGCTGGTCATCAAGCAGTTGGATTCACCGATTGACCAGTTGCGTTAGTCGCGCTTCGTCGTGACTCAACGCCCATGAAAAATATTGGTCAAGCAGCCATTTGTTCATAATTGCAAGGGAAAATTGGAAATGTTTAAGTTTAAAACGACCAATACCACCAACCAGCATAAATTCAATTCAGCCAATGGGCTGGTTGGTACCTGTGACCCACACCAAGCATACCAGCTCAGCCAGGTGGCTGATTGCATCCGAATTTGAACCCATGGCCAGAAGATGAATTGCTGCACGCCATTGGGCATCTTGCGCGTGAGCGCCAATGAGATTGTTGTAGCCAACGACATCCACAGAGATCCTTGGTAACTCCGAGACGATCACTGACCACCTGAAGTAGGCAAACATGCAAGACTTAGTCCGTTCGTTGTCTGCTTGGGGTGCATGTCCAAAGCGAGAAACACGTGACTTGTGAATCATCGTGAATCTGCATGGAGTATTTGGGTTGAAATGCTGTGGAATATGAACCTTGAAACTTGGGAGTCAAAATGTAAACATACAGTGCGAACAGCAAATGCATGTCACCACCTGCTTTGCAAATGTCACTGGGAGAAAGAATTGTAACCATACCCTGTAGTGTTGCTTCTTGTAGTCATTTAATCATTGTAAAAAGAGTGGAAACTCCCCACTCAGTGAATTACGCAGGCGCCCACCACTTTGGTAGGAAACAACATGTGCTATGCCAAGGCTGCCCTTTCCACATGCTGCAAGCACCATCCGTTCCCCAATAAGCAAACGGTACATCTGAAGCTCACCCCTTTGTTGCCATTGTCCTTTTGGGGGGGCGCTGGCACCAACTAACGATCACTATCCACCCTTCGTCCAATGCTGAAACGAGTGAAGCCCGCGGCTCCCCATTGTTCCTACAGCCCATGAATGCGTCAAAATTGTTCGCAGGCTCTGCGTCCGCAATGAAGATATCATCAGCTATCCCTGACATGCATCCTGAGAACCACAGTCATATAAGCCATAATTGTTTGTATCCTAAAGATTGGTAGGGATGTCACTTTGCAATAAACCCTGTAGAATCCATTCACAGGCTCCGAGTTTAAACATCAACCAGCTCTCCTTTCACGGCTCATGGCTCTACACCGGCACCCACCAGTCGAGTTGCTGAGTACTCAGCGCCAGAGGATAGCGCCACTGACCACTGCGATGACAAGCTGCGAAGGTTGAGGTGTAAGACACCAATTCTGGATCGATGCGACACCTGAAGGGTGAATTTGTTCATCTTCATAGCTGCATAAGTCGTGAACAGTGACTGATTCATAACCGAATGGGTCGGTCTTTATGGGAGCTCATGGTAAACCTGAATTTTCAAATCAATTGCGCCAATTTGCATATAGAAACACATGTTCATGATTATGACATGTACTCAGTATTCAGGTGTATCTATCTATCTTTCTATCTATGAATATCAATCTATCTACCTATCTACCCATCATCCATCCATCCATCCATCCGTCCGTCCGTCTGTCCGTCCGTCCGTCCGTCCGTCCATCCATCCATGTGCACTTAAAAAACAGCCGTGTATTTCTCTATGTTTGCGCCCAATGAGGGAAGAGGCTGAAGTCGCTCAGTGCAGTTGATCTGAAGCCACCCCATGGATAACCTGTCAACATGGAAACCTAGTGCTGGTTGGTGATTAGTTGCGCCCTCGCAAAAATATTTGTTAATTACTTTGATCAACTAACCCAAATATTGCGGAAAATAAAACGAGTTAGAACCAGTGGTGTCCATGAATCGTCATTTTGATTGGAAGCAGCAAATAGAATTTTTGGTTCGTGATTGAATTGATTTTTCGTCTGAGACCCGTCTGAGTCTGAGAGGTGATGCGTGCCACTGTCCAGCGCTGCGGTTTGTGAAGGCGCTGTAATCCCCGCTGCTGAGACAATTTGGTCCCGGAGTTGTATATAGGTGTTGATGAACTTTCTTGACACCTAAAAGGTGGTATTTAAATTCTTCTTCATAGCAATCATAGGGGTATCTGCGAAGATGTTCGCGTTATTCAACAGGTTCCAATACTCTCAGTTGTCCCTTGAAATGCTTGAAATCTCGACAAGGGGTACGCCCGCAAATGGAAGTACCTCAAGCAATCCCTCAAAATTACAGTGAAACTACAGGAGCATCATGTAGCATCTCTGCTGTGCTAGCAGCCGCCGGCGCTTCACGTCGAGATGCTTTGGCATCAGTCGGAGGATTTCGACGGCCATGGGCCAATTTGCATTCCGTGCCATGCTGCTGATGCAGCTACCTGTGGAGCAGGATGAGTCAAGATGAGTCAAAGGGGGTGACTTTAGACGGAAAGCGGTTGAGTACTGGGGAGCCGCCAGGGAGCTCGATCAATCCCAGCCTGATGATCCCAACTGAGCCCTCTCAAAAGTCTTTTTTGCATTCCCATTGTGAAGGAATCTGGATGCACCTGGTGGTATCTACGATAATCACTGCTGGAATTTGATTGCTCAACTTTGACTCACCTGTGTCCATCTTTTCCATCGCGACCTGAAATTGTCGCTGTCGAATCCCCAGAGGGTGAGTCTCCAGTAGCCCTTCAAAAATCAAGCTTTCTGTAGGGACTGGACCATAGCCTTAGGGTTAGCACTTCGTTGGAGCCAGTGCTGAGATTCGGATCATGGCCTAGCTGATCCACCAAGTGCTGATTGCTGGGTATGCATTTCATCCACTGGTCAACCATTATCACAGTGATTCACCCATCGAAATTCACTATCGATTTTAATGCCTTTATCATTCTGAACAATAACTATAGTCAACCATATCATACAACGACAAATCATCAGAACCCGGCATGAATGGAGCATAAGCCATAGTCAACCATACCGGGTCATCAGAAACCACAATTGACCATGACCGTAAAAAAAAACAATTGATTCATCATTACCTAAGCAACATCATAGTTCAAACTCTGGTAATTCAACTACTTTCTGACCACTAGTTAATTATAATACCATCATTTTACCAGGAGTTGACCATTCACCATTGTTGATTGACCATGGGTGACCAAGTTAGACCATCCATGAAGCCTTGCCATTTTCCATGAGTACCTGCCCTTGTGCCAGGCAGCTGTATGTGATGAGGTCCGGAGAAGCCATGGCGCACCTGATGAGGCGGTGTCCACAACGCTTTTCATGACTGACTTTGATAGTCAAGGTTCAATATGGTAGTTTCTCAAAATAGCGAGCCCAAAAATGCTGGATGATTTATTACTATAGATGTTTGATGAGGGTTTAGATGAAAGTTGTTATGCATGCTTT
The DNA here is from genome assembly GCA_009767595.1 of Symbiodinium kawagutii. Taxonomy (NCBI): domain Eukaryota; class Dinophyceae; order Suessiales; family Symbiodiniaceae; genus Symbiodinium; species Symbiodinium kawagutii. The sequence continues at coordinate 572,884 of VSDK01019212.1, read as the reverse complement.
CATGATGGTGTCAATCATGGTTTTGACAACGATTTAATGATCAATTGTAGCCATTAACACATGGGTAGCAATGCGTACTGATTGATAATGGATGTTTCACGGTCAATTACAATGAGTAACACTAATCCTGATTTTGGCGGAATTGCTTAACAATGGATACTTCATCTTTGATCATGGTCACCGAGCACATATCACATATCCATTGATCATCACCGTAGACCCAAAGATCATCATTCTCACCCACTACAGTATCAAACAGTTAACCAATAATAGCATAAATAATAGCTGGTTAATGGTTAATAATAGGGGACAACAACCAGCAACTAAGAGTTCTTCATCTTGATTCTCACCCATCAATCGTCACCCATGACTTGATGGTGTCCATCAATGAGCCTATGGGGTCAGGGGTCTCCCCAAACAGCGCGCTCACACGGCGCCGCCTGGTCACCAAATCAACGTGAAGAAGCATTCTTCTGGACAGAATGATGATGATCATTATCATGACTGTGATTATAGATGCATGATGGATATCAATGACTTGATGAATCGTTCTGAATTATTTATTCTTGAAATTCTTCATTATTAATGCATACCAATGACCGTTCTGACATTATCATCCGCAGGAGTCATTGTGAATCAATAAACGCTTACAATCAACATAGTGCTTCTTCATGATTAATTACTTGTTATCATTCTGGCCAACGATGACTATCCCTGCTTCATCATGGCTCAACCAACACACGGGGTCAACACTGACAATCCACCACGATGAGCAGGTGAGGACACCCTGCGCTATTGATGGTTGCTCCATCGATCTTTGTTCTTCCTGGAACAAATTTTCATACATCCAACAGCCGGACCCACATTGAGCTGTTGCACACCATACTTTTTTGGGCTTTTGAGTTGTGGGACATCCTGACTTCTTCGTGCCACAAGCAAAATCCGGTAGCATCGTTGGAAAAATGAAGACCAAGCACCAGCACCAAGATCTCCAAATAACTTCAGTTCTTGTCACCCTAGGCCCTAGGCAATTCTTGACCGTCTCCTGATCAGAACCATCATTATTGACATGACTTCAGGGCCATATTCTGGCCATCTTGTGGCCTTTTCAGGTTCCAACCTGCAAACTTTCAACACTGAGCAAGGTCATTAAACTACGTGTAGCCCACCTAAACACACAACTAGGCACCTGTGGAGAAATCTGAAGATTATCTTCGGAATTCTTTGGATCTTAATGTCTACCGTTGCCGCGAACATCGTCATGCTTGGTGTTTTGAGCCACATGAAAAGGTTCAAAAGGTCAGCATGACCTGGGCCTGACTGATCATGGCCCCTTCTGTATTGGGCTTGACTCGACTCTGACCGTTATGGTTGGGACTAATCAATGGATTGTAGCGCATTCTATCTACACCTATTCTTAACTAACACAACAATACACAACAGCTGGTCCGATCTCCGCAGCCATGGCACATCAAGTCGAAGATTCGCCACCATTGGCCGCCACACGCCACAATGGCGCTGTTGCAGCTAGCTGTGTCCGGGAGTCGCCCCCCTAAGCTTCGTAAGAGCTCCAAAGCCATGGTCCTAACGAGCAGCACTGGCATCCGTTGGTCATGACAACGGACTATCACCAACCATGGTTGGTTGCATCATGGAGGGTTTTATCTGTTGATTAGACCAATTGAATGCTTGTTAAACATATCGTATAACTTGGAATGAAAACAACCCAGCATGGCATGATGCCACGGATATGTATATCTGTGAGAATTGGTCATGAGCGTTGGATTGGAATGGAGACAGCCAATCACAATCATGAAGGAATCAATCAGAAAATAAGCAGCAATTAGAATGACTATACCAACATGTACGTCATTTGTACCACCAATTGCGTATCTATCTCATATTCTACAACAAGAAATCAGCATAAAGAAAGGCTACAACCAATTACAACATTCTTACTTGGGATGTTCGTTGGGACATTTTGACTGCGATGGTTGATAAACTACCATTCTGGTTGGTGTTTCCAACCCCTATGAAAAATATGAGTCAACCAACCAATTCTTAATAACATGTTTGAAACATTAACTGGTTGGTGGTTGGTGTTTTATCAACCCCTATTAATAACTACTAGGGAAAATAATCAAAATGTTCAAACCAACCTACCAGATTATTAACCACTATCAACTATTACTTGATTAACCATTATCATCCCCAGTTATCCCCTAGTATTAACCATTATTAACTGGTTGGTGGTTTCACCCCCCTATGAAACCACCAACCAGCGGGCAACCGCGCAGCTCGTGGCTCCCAACAGGGGATCCGTAGCCGAGGCACCATTGGCGTCCCCTGCTGCAGGCGGTGACCGCGCTGCTAAACCCCACTTCCGTCAGCTCGATCTGGGCCTGCGAGGTGGTCATCGTTGAGCCCCGGTGGTAGTGGTGGACTTGTTTTTTCCTTTTTTTTTCGATATTTGTTTTAAGTATGTTGATGCGGCCTCACGATGGTTCACATGTTTGTGGAAGGTTAACATGTTGGTGGATGGTGGACCGTTATCATGTTGGTGGAAGGTTACCATGGTGGTGGAAGGTTAACATGGTGGTGGAAGGTTGACATGTTGGTGGACCGTTATCATGTTGGTGGAAGGTTACCATGGTAGTGGAAGGTTCACATGTTGGTGGAAGGTTAACATGTTGGTGGACCGTTATCATGTTGGTGGAAGGTTACCATGGTGGTGGAAGGTTCACACGTTTGTGGAAGGTTAACATGTTGGTGGACCGTTATCATGCTTTATCATGTTGGTGGAAGTTTAACATGGTGGTGGGTTCACATGTTGGTGGAGCGCTAACATGCTGGTGGAACGTTGAAATGCTGGAGGTTCCGTGACGTGACACTACTTGGGTCGGAAACCTTCATCGGCTTTATGGTGATGGTTAAGCAGCTATACAGTGATGCTTAATCAGGAACTCATAATTGATCGGGAATGACCAGCAATAGCAAGGCTGATGCTCGATGGCTCATAATCAATTTCTTGAGTAAATGGGTGTTCCAAAAGAGTCCTCTTCCAGTTTATCAATCATTTCTAGTACTCATCCATTGTTCGGGTCCCCAACTTGGATGTGCAGCTAGGGTCATAACCATGGGTCTAAACCCTACAAGGTAGCTGAACTAACCCCTGGAAACCATGCTTAGTTCCCCATGGCTTGAGAATCCCCCAAATTTTTGATTGCTTGAGACCCAGCTCAGCACGAAATCCACCACCTAGCACCTGGCCTTCTCCATTCTCTCCAGCAGGGCCAATGACATGGACCAGCTCCCCGTGCTGGCGCAGGCATTGACGGCACAGTTGAAGGAAATGCCCGAAGGTCTGCTGGTCTCCTGCGGGTTCCAGGTTGAATGCCACCAGCACCCAGGTCACATCCCCAAAGGCTTACCAACAGCTGTAATCCTGGGTGGTTGAACCACCCCTATGAAGAAGATTGGCCAACCAAATCCAACCAATCATTTGTTAGTCATAGGGAAAATGAACTAAGAACAACAATGTTCAAAACAAACAGCCGGAATCTCTATTTTCCTACTGGAGCTGTACATGAGTGGCGCCGGTGAGCTTGTGCCCACACATGTATCGGCAACTTGGCTGGTCACCCATCAACGTCAATCCTCGTTCACTACTGATTAACTAACGGCGATAACGATTTATCATCATTTGCCTTTGAATCTTTGAATTTCCCATTCACCCAACAAGACTATTTTATTATCTGCTGCCAGCATAACCCAACAGCAAACCTCCGAACACATCGCATCACTCCTCCAGCATCAGTTGCAAAATGCACAGAGATGCTTCCCACTGTCCAGCACGTGCCAGCGCATCAATCCTGTCGCGATAAGAGGTCGGAACTGTTGAGGATGCTTGATGTCTGTCTCACTGTCTTTGAATATTTGGTATATTCCCGACTTTGAATAGTTGGTATATTCCCAATATTGTTTGTGACCATTATACTACGTATACAGCCATGATGCAGTCACTGTAAGCCATCAAATCATTAGATAAAAATTATGTAACCGCTATCGGTGAACATCTCCAACAATATCCAGTTCTACTCTTTCACTCCACTGTTTCGCATGGACTCATGGACGATTTCCAGCGACAACCAATGAACCATTGAACCAGCTACAATGATGAGCTACTGCTCATCATGGAAACGGGGGTGGGGGGGAAACTGCTGAAATATCTCTGGCAGTTCAGCTGAATTCATGTGGCAATGTTGGTCCGGACTTCCCGCATGTACAGAAGTTACCCCAACAAGAAATGCCAGTGCCCCAAGGACTGTTGAAACCCTGAATGAAGAAATGCCTTGGTTTCGAAACCATAGAAATTAAAGTAGGAAACAAAAACTCGTTAGAATCCATTTTAAGTCAACAAATAATGTCAAAAGCCATCAAACACCACAACCCGAACATATTTGCCCTATTGATCTGGAGCTGAACCGAACATGCCATGCAGTTGAACCATTGAAGCTCGTCCAGGGTATTCATCCTGGGTGTCAAATTTCAGTGTGTTGACATCACCTTTTGCTGCGGGTTCGCAAGGTTCCCCTCCTGCATTCCCAAACCATTCCCAGTGCCAACCAACTGTTAACATCCATTAACCAACCATGAACATCCATTAACTAACCATGAACATCCATTAACCAACCATGAACATCCATTAATTAACCAGCCGAGACTCAAAGTGTTGTAGCTTGTTTCATCTTTGGACATCTGCAATGCCATCTGCAGGGCTCTTTGCCATTCAGTGGAGTTGGCCAGCGCCAACAGCATGGTGTTCCTCACAGGATCCAGCATGATACGTGGCTGAGACCTGGGTGCCGTAAGGTCTATCTCCTATAAATGGTTGATAAGAGATGATTTGGGTATATACCCCTATTTATGACTCTATGGCTACCCCCAAATCAGGAACTCCTCGGATTCTGGGGGATTCTTGGGGCTGTCCCTTGCAACGGTCTGATCTCCAGACCAAGGGCTTCCATTCCTCTGAGTCAATGCCACATGTGTAGTATAGTCGAACAATCTAGTAATACACGAGTTAAACATGTAACGTGTGCCCTGAATTTAGTATCAGTTTGGCTCATACACTTTGATCTTAACAGTTTTCTTGCTCGCCAATTTGGTATGTTCCCTATCATCCTATCCCTAGTGGTTGTCAGCGTCTATTATATATAATATACTGCAGCCATTGTGTAACCATTCTTACTGTAACCAATAGTAGATTGCCTACTGTAGCCGTCGTCAATAACATGATTCTGATTACTTACTTTTCATATTGGATGATCTTCACCAATTATGCGAATATGGCTGTGGGTCAAAACCCCGTACCCCTGGTTCCCCTATCATTAATCATTGTTTTCCCACTACTATGGTTGGTCATTGTCCCCCATTGTTGTTGGTTAATATTGACCCATAGCCATACATAGCTTGTATATCCCCTATTATTGTTGGTTATCATCCATTAACCAGCTATTATCAACCAATGTTGGTTGGTTAATATTGAGCCATAGCCATATAACCACGATTGGATTCATTGGTTATCATTTGGGCCCAGTGGCTCCGTAATCGTTGTGGCTCGGATCTTGCACAGGCCTCGGGAATGCGGACACCGCTCGGAATGGATTCCCCAATGGCAACTTCCAGGCAACAATGATAGATGATGACTAATAATGGTTCACAACTAATGATGATTATCGATGATTTGGGGGGTTCTTTTGGAATAGGGGACCCTCCAAAATGGTTTACTACACATGGTGAATATGGGATGATTTGGGGGTGACATTGTCTTGACACTGCTTCACGATGATCAATGCTTTTTGATAATCAATCATGGTGACTGATACCAGCAAAAAATGGAGACAAAATTAATTAGTATCAATCATGGTAGATACTTAGCAGTACAGAACGATGCCGATGACAAGAACACTCAAGATGGAAGTAAAAGCAATTCGTGTGTTGCATTTAATGAACCCGTAAAGGTGTCGTTTTCACCAGCAGTATTGATGGTGTCATTGCAAGGGAACAATCATCAACAAACTGCCCAAACAAACATCCACTGCTTGTCTGGGAAATCAAAAAATCCGACCAAATTCATGATGTCAATGCCAGCCCATAAGTAGCTAATGCGACCCACAATTAAGCACTATAAACTAATACTTGAGGGTGGGATACATTGCATATTCGGTCGCACATCAACCAAATACTTACCTACAATGTAATATGTATTATTGGGATGTCTTGGTGGCTGATAGATCCCTTGCCAAAAATATATGTTTAGCGGTTATATGGTAAACCAATCATATCCCAAACACTAAAAACCTAAGACTTCGTGGGTATAAGCCATCCAGATGTTAAACAGCTATGTATTAAACAGCTAGTACTTAAATACTTATACCAAATACTATGTATTATTGGGATGTTAAACAGCTACCAAGTCAACGACCCATCCAGAGCTGTTGATCTTGCCAGGTATAGCAGCAACTTCGCCCAGCTGCTCATGTCCAGCAAAAGCTGCAGAGCCATCTGCCACTCCGCGTCCTGGAGCACGTCCATTGCTTGGTGCTTGGGGTGCTGAGGGGAAAGTCTGGGGATTGCTGGTGGTCAATGGTTAATGAATATGGTGGTTTCTCAAAATAGGGAGCCCCAAAAATGGTTGGTTTATTACTAACAAATGACTATTAAAGGATGACTTGGGGGTACCCCTATTTTGAGAAACCACCATATGGCTGATGTGGTTCATAGGAATAATAACTATCAATAGTGGCTAATTATGGTAAATGGGACTGCTGGTGGTCAACTCTTCCTGTTTTCAATGAGGAGTTTTCAGAGTCGTGAGCCATGGCCAGTATCAATGGGGGGGTTACGGCAGAATCCTTTATTAAGCAAGCTTCTGATTGGAAGGCAAAGGCGCCAACAAAATGGACAGTGACAGTGACAGCCACCAGTCATAGCCTTGATCGGGTTTGGCAGGTTCCCTCATCTGGCAATGACAAAAAACAAACATGTTTTGGGCTATTTTTCATCGTTGATGGAACCTGTGAGAGGGGCATGGAGGGCAATGATGATTGAGGAATGGCTGATAAAAGCACGGGATAAAACACCAACCACCAATCAACAATCGCTGACATCATGGTTGAAGCCAATACCCAGTACCACAATCAGCAGCCAATGATCAACAATCATCACCTCTTGGATTGCTTATCATTGCTTCAACCCTTGGCCACAGGGCATCCTGAGTCCATGCAACTTACGCAAGTGCCCCCGTTGACCCCCTAGGCTCGGCAACGCCGCCGCCAGGTTTCATGGCTGGGACACATCTAAAGCGAGAGTTGATGTACTGCTACTATCGGTCCTCACATGGAAGTTCTCAAGCCATGTTTGAAAAACACCCACATACTATAGTCATCCTTCATTCACCTTTCTTATGGTCTTGTTTGAATATCTTCTTTTGCAATTCTGTGAGCGACCGGATTGGCTGTTGTCGCCGGAGGTAGCCTGGTACTTGCGAAGTGGAGATTGGTGCAATTTCCGGGGTCACTACAATTGGTGGCCGCTAATGTTTAATCACATGGTAAGGGATAGTACATGATGAACAATAAGCTGACAAGGAAGAGTTAATTATGGTACGTACAGTAAATGGTGTTTGATGTCGGCTATCCAGTGTGGAATACTATTGATGGTTTCAACCCCGACGAAAAATATGAGTCTACCAACCAACATTTGTTAATCCTTGGGAAAATGAAATATGTCAATCAAACCACCAACCACTTAATGATGCTTGAAAATGACTTCCAAGAGTAAACGACTAGCCATCACTGCTGGGAGGTTAGCATGAGAACCCCAAGAAAATTTGTCCTTGCTGCGTTGCTGAAGCCATGTTTGGACCCATCTTTTCGGGGAAGCCGAGGAGGGTTTAGGTGAACTCTCTTAGCAAACGTAGCAAACACCCATGTCAATTCAGAAAGGAAATTCCTTAAGCCATGAAGATTACATTTCCCCACGTGACAGGTACCATCCAATCAAGCAGCTGAGGTGAATGACAAGAGCTGATTAAGTGTGGCCTCTTGTTCTCTAAGCATGGCCATCGGCAAACTACTATGGTTGGTACCCATAGCTGTGCGTGTCAGCATCAACGCAGCTGCCCTGCCCAACGTTGCAAGCCGCCCCGTGCCTCCGCGCAAGCTTTCATGGTGCTGTTGCAGGTGATGACATTGGTTTCCAGTTGGACCTGCCGTGGGTCGCAGTTGGAGTGCCCAGGATTCCTCTCATATTTCCATCACGATTTGGTGTAGTTGTTCGGTTGTTTAGTTATGATCCCTTCATTGGTGAGTGATATCAGAATGATTCATCTCCATGTCTTGAGTTACAAAGTCCGAATTTCTCTGACATGCAAGTGCAAGCTCCAGCTTCGGGGAAAGAACAAACGAGCAGGTGTTGGAATGGTTTGCCACGATCTTCCGCACCCGTCACATCAAAATCTCGGAACACAAACTTCAAAATCGCTGATGAACCGCAAGGAAACAACATCTGCAGCCACTAGCAACGAGTGTAGACCATTATGCCAAACATGGATGTGTACGCATCACGTCTATCAACCATCAAATTGGCATCAAAAGACCATCGAAGAACCATTCATATTCCATCATTAGCCATCATGAACTATTCCTATCCGTTGTTAACCACCAATCAACCATCAGTTAACCATCAATAAACCATCAGTTCACCACCCCTCAACCATCAAATGACCAACAATAAACCGTCAGTTAACCATCAGCCAACCATCAGTTAACCATCAACCAACCATCAGTTCACCACCAACCAACCATCAGTTAACCACCAACCAACCATCAGTTAACCACCAATCAACCACCAGTTAACCACCAATCAACCATCAGTAAACCACCAACCAACCATCAGTTAACCACCAATCAACCATCAGTTAACCACCAACCAACCATCAGTTAACCACCAACCAACCAACAGTTAACCACCAGTCAACCACCAGTTACCTTAACTATCAATCAACCATCAGTTAACCACCAACCAACCATCAGCTAACCATTAATAAACCATCAGTTCACCACCCCTCAACCATCAAATGACCAACAATAAACCGTCAGTTAACCATCAGCCAACCATCAGTTAACCATCAACCAACCATAAGTTATCACCAGGATTCCTCAAGTTTCACCTCTTTCTTCGCATCAGTGGCTCTTGGAAAGTCCTCAAGGAGTTCTGGGCCGGGCCTTGTGCATGTCCTCCAAGAGATTCAGAGCCCTGCGCCATGACACTGCCGCGATGACGCTCCCGAAGGATACCACGGTCACCTGGAGGAAATCATTCACAAAGTTGGGAGAAGATGTAAAGGGAGATTTCTATGCACATGGTAAACAGATTATATGGTAAACTTAGATATAGAATATATAATACATAGAAATTGAGTTATCATGTATATATATATATATATATAATTACAGATATCTAGTCACAAATATCCAATGAAATAATCATCGATGATATAGATTTGACGTGCATTGATAGATATTGTAGATAGATAGACTAGCATGGCTGTGGGTCAATACGCTGTACCGCTGAATGGTTGGAATCCTATGAATTATCCTTGCCTATGCGGTTCATAAGTTTGCATGGTCGAGGGTTAATAATGAATCAACTACAGTGGATGACAACACAGAATTGACAAGAATATGATGATGAATATTGCCTGACTGCTGACTATTTGTTCATATCAACAATATTCTACAATCACAAACGCAATGGATGAGTGGATGAAAACTATCTTTCAGAACCATGGCCCTGAATGACCAACATAGGAGCAAACAAGCTGCCAACACTCCAACACCCCGGAAGTTCCTGTTCATGGTGGCAATCGCGATTCACAAAGACTGCTTGAATAAGTGGTCATTTGTGGTGATTTATGGCGTGTGGTTCTCCAGTCATGTATTGCCATTCATGCTTCTCTCGATGAGTGAATTGTTCGAACAATGTACGAGTATCTGTTAATAGTACTCCGACCTTGCCCAGTGCAATATTCTCGCACATGGGCCCACATGGGTGTTTCTCAAAATAGGGGACCCCCCAAAATCATCCAACATTAAGCATGTATAGTAGCAAACCCACCATGTTTGGGCACCACTACTTTGAGAAATCACCACATCAATTTGAACAATTCACCACTTAACATCGATTGAATGTGTCAGCAAATAACATGTTGGGAGCATCAAATGAAGCATGGAGAACAAATGTGTATGACTATTTGCCAGAAGAGATGCAACCAGAAGTCATCCTTGACGGCGTCAAAATCATAGAGAACTGGAGGCAATGCCCGATTTTGATGACCAAGATGGACCAACCTTTCCAATCCCCCTAAAATGCATAGAGGAAGCAATCCCCCTACAACTAATTGGTGGTTTGAACCCCGTCATCAAAAATATGATCGTCAACCAACCATTTGCTCATAGGGGAAAATAAAAAATGTCAATCAAACCACCAACCAGCAAATCAGTAAAGAAAAGGATAGAAAACTCGCGCATAGATGAAACAATCCACAATTCCCCCATAAAATCAACATCGCAATCCAACCGTAAAGATCAATGATTCAGAAGCGTCCCGTTGAACACCCACCTGCGCTGCCCTGCGCACCGGTCTCCGCCTGCAATCCACTGTGGAATTGCAACAGCAACATCTCCATGGCTCGCGCCCATTCCGCGATGCCACAGGCAGAGACCTGGACGCGCGCGTGCGACGTCAGAAAGGGAGACTTCAACCTATGGGGGTTTCTGAACCTATGTGGACCCCAAAAACGTTAATATAGATAAACCAAAAAGGTTTATTTTTATGAAAATAGGGGTTTAAACAATCTATGGACCCCAAAAATGTTTGATTTATTACTATGAATGGTTAATATAAAGGATGATCTCTGTTGTAAAAAACCCACACATTGGACCTTTATGGCCAATAGTGGTTGCTAATGGTTGAGAATAGGGGAGAATCAGCAACATAAAGACCAATATGGTGATTTCTTGGACAAGTGGTGCACCAAAGTTCTGGTTGGTTCATCACTATGAATGGTCAAAATGAGGGCGATGACTGCGGGTACCCCTGTGATAAACCCCCATAATTGACCTTTTTGCCCAACATATTGAGATCAATCTGTCCATTCACGTGTCACCTGATCTTTCTATGCTGCCTGTTTGATCCGTCGGTTGACCGACCTTCGTTACTTTGTTTAAGACACATGTCATTGTTTTACACCCGCTTTCTGCATGCGAACGTCTCTGCGTTGCAACTGTGGCTCGGCTTTGCGCAAATTGAACACCGGAAAATCAACAAACCAAGCAAGCAAGCAAGCAAGCAAGCAAGGAAGGAAGCAAGCAAGCAAGCAACCAAGCAAGCAAGCAAGCAACCAAGCAAGCAAGCAACCAAGCAAGCAAGCAAGCAAGCAACCAACCAAGCAACCAAGCAAGCAAGCAAGCAAGCAACCAAGCAAGCAAGCAAGCAACCAAGCAAGTAAGCAAGCAAGCAAGCAAGCAACCAAGCAAGCAAGCAACCAACCACGACAAGTGTCTTTGTACCGCTTCTCAACTGGGATCTCCGGCTACAGCATTGCTGCAGATCGGTGATGATTTGCACATGGCTGGCTGCCACAGATGCAAAGCCCCCAGCCACTTCCTCGGGTTGGAAGTTTCATCGTTGGCACCGAGAGATTCAGCTTGAAACCCGGTTGGTGGTTGGTGGTTGGTGGTTGGCCACCACCTCATCATGAAAAATATGTGAAAGTCAACCACCCAACCATAGCTGGTAATCCAAGCGGGGACACAAAAAATGTTGTTTTAAACCACCAATCAGCCAAGGGATCGTGAGCTGAGAGGTGTACTGTTTTCCATTTAATTTAAATTTCAAAGGTTGGATATTGCTGGGTTGCATCGATGGGTGCCCGTTGAAAAAGTCGTGGCTGACACAAGATTCCGAATGGCAAGCAGGGCGATCCAAATGAGCAAAATTAACTTGGAGGTTCATGCTGTTGGGTGGATCACATTGGTACCTTTGTGTTCAGTGTATGTGGCTCCCACCTAAAAATTCCTCTTTCGACAGCTAGCTACCGTACTCAGAACTGAGTGTAATATTCACCGGTAATATTCACTAGCAATAGAGTTCCAACATACAATGACATTATATAGCAATATATAGCAAACAAAAACACAATATAGCACAGTAAAGATACAAACACTTCATCATTCCTAGCGTCACTGTTGGTTATGAGTTACCCCTTGTCAACATAGAAAATCCTACCGCGGTTCTGATTTGACTTCCACATGGAGTTCACACCCGTGGTACTTCCCATGGAGAACTATCCAATTCTGGAGCAATACCAAGAGTCCAGGATAGCGACCCCTGGAATCTGTACGGCAAAATCTACCAACAAAAGCCAACAAGCCATCGAACAAACCAACCAAAAAATAAACAAACCATGAAACCAACCAAACTTAACCAACCAAACTTAACCAACCAAGCTTAACCAACCAACCAAAAAACAAACAAACCATCAAACGGACCAGGCTCAACCAACCAAGCTTAACCAACCAAGCGACAAACCCAGACAAACAAATCACAACCATGGCGAGGTCCAAGACACTGCGAGGACGCAACTGCGGCGATGGAGCTGCCATAGCTTCTGACCTTGGGTCAAGCATTAAAAGTTCTCAAAGTTGAGTTGGCTAGCCAACAATATTTGGCCATGGGTCAAAATGAACCAACCAATACTGGGGGATAATATCAACCAATAATAGGGAAACCAATGGTAAATGATAGGGGAACCAGGGGTACGGGGTTTTGACTCACTGCCATTTCAATAGCTGTAAGCAGTGGTTACTGGTTCATCATAGGGAGAGAAATTACCAGCAAGACTAGGGGATATGGCAGTGGGTCAGTTCCTCCTTAGTCCCCGTGGTTCCCCCGGTTCCCCTATCATTATATCCAGGCTGTTTTCCGTATGATTGTTGGTTAAAACCCCCTGTGAAATTGGTTGGTCAAGTCATATACCACTACAGTAGGGCATATCATACATAAGTGCTTGGTGGTTTCCGCCCCTATGAAAAATATCAGTCAACCAACCATTTGTTAATAATCACTAGGAAACATAAAAATGTGTAAAACCACCAACCAGCAGTTGTTTAACCATTAACCACTACTAACCATGGTTAAAACCACCAACTGGCTGTGGGTCAAGCTCTACACCAACAAACACACAGGGGTAGTGGTCCCAATCGCTTGACTGGTGGGGGATGGCAGCTACCAGGTTCTCCAGCTAACGAACGAGCTAAGTTGGCCCTGATCATTCATAGTGGGGGTCAATGATGATACACAAAACTTCAAACTTCATGATGTATGGTGAATAGTGGTCACCAATGGTCAACTATCGGTGATGTTTTTATGTAAAGGAAGTCGTGGCAAAACAAACAAAAACAAAAAACCCTCCGTGTTACGAACATCAAAATAACCAAGCACAAATGTCAAAAGAAGCTGGCTTTGATAAGAGATATCACAAGATAGCTGCCGCTGAAAAGAGATATCATGAGACAGCTGGCACTGAGCAACAATGTTAAGAGACACTGAGCAATGCGAGGCCTCCTTGGAGAGGGAGAGAGAGAGAGGGATATGACACTGAGAAGAGCTGTCATGACAGGACATGGAAGAAATGACACCTCTGGCGACAATCTATAGGTGGTTGGTGGTGCTCACCACCCCTATGAAAAATATGCTTGTCAACCAACCATCTGTTAATAATCAATAGGGAAAATAAAACATGTGCAAATATTCGAACCAGATAGGCACTTGCTTTTCTGGAATCATGGCCACTAAACTCTTGGAAACTTCCGACCCCCACTTGGCCGGGTACTACTTGTACTGGTTGATGATCCTGGGGGATGATAAGTAGAAGTGATTGATGGTGGCTGGCAACGGTCAACGTCTGCCATTGCTGATCAATCATGGTGGCCACAGCAAAGAATCGCCATGGTAAACACAATCACCAATCACCACATCACAGTGCTGATCAACACAATCAACCATGGAGGCCATTGTTTTCCATTCGTGATAATAACAATATTAACAATCTGAATAGCGCAAAAATTGTCATTTTTTACTAGTGATTAACTCTGGCCAGTTGTTGAATGGCCAATCACCACACACACAATAGGTGCCATTCAGCCAATCACCCAGGTGTTTAACGACCACTTAAAGGGCACCAATCACGCAGTTGCTTAGTGGCCAATCACTCACTGGGCAAAAATGGGTGCCCTTTGACAAGCTAGATGATTTCACCGCCCCGCTGATCTGCTCAAAGTGTCAATCACAATCAACATCCATTCTTTAGCCTTCCGAAATATAATATGGGTCGGTCCCTCAATAATGGTGTTCATGATTGTCCGCCAAAAACTGATCAGATTGTGCCCATGAGGTCTAAATGGCTACTATCTCTCCAAGCTGGTTCCTTATGTTTCACAAAGCACGAAGCCAAAGCAAGGCACTGATAGACACACTTCTTTCAATCTCATCTCATTGAACATCTCAAGAGCGCCATTCCAGCCTCCTGAGCAAGGTTGCAATCCGACTTTGTGGGGATTGGTGCTGGTTCCCATGTTTGCCGGTTGACAGGTACGACTCTGACAAAATGTCAAGAATAAACAAAGATGTCAGTACTAGTAGTAAAGCGCAACCCCACCCACTAAGATCCTCAGAGAATCTCAGAAATACATCCCATACAATTGTGTAATGTATGAATAACATGTCTTTGAAGTCATTTGTCATGATCACAGTGCACTGATTGTGAACAATCAAGGAATCCAGCCACCACTGCTCAACTGAACATTGAAAACTTCATCACGACAGTGGCCGTGGTCCCTGCTTTCTGACTTTTGGTCGGTTAGCGTTCCCAAGGTGTGTGCTTTAGCCATTGGAGTTAGTATAACGCGTGCTTGGCACCAGCAAGAGCCATTTGGAAGGTTTGTGGTACCTCCATTCTCTGAACATTAGAACGGTGCACTAGTGTTCTTGTAGCTTAAACCGATGAAAGGACAACGTTACAAGCAGTTGCCAAGGTAACAATGATTCCACAGAGATTCAATTGATGAATGGATACTTCAACCAATGAATGGATACATAGTAGACCTATAGCCAGATTAGATCATACTAGAAAATTCGAATAGCTAGGTACTAGATAAATCTACAGTAGAAAATCTCTTCACTACTAAGAAAGACAAGTCGCGAAATCATCCATTCCAATAAACCCATTAGACATTAGACACACATGTTGATACCGCTCTTGTTGATACAAGCTCTTGTTGATAGACCCAGTGACCTATTGGTTAAGTTGAGCCCTTTTAAATGGTTGATGGTGATCATTTACCCTTAAGAAACCCTTACTCTTGTGGACCGACCAATGGTAGACCGTAAATCTACGGCCTGGAGATGTGCCATGGCCACTGCCGAAGAATCCCATGGCTTCCCCTGGTGTCCTTGGACTTGGCCCTTGATGACTGAGTTGAAGCCTCACAGTGTGGGGGTGCAGGATCCCTCTGTGTAGGTCCCAGGATGTCCCAGGATCTGGAAAGATGATGTGTGGGATGTATATAGCTATATGTATAATGTCCCATACATCTCATATATATATAGCTATATACGTAATTATTGTACATAGTGGATGTCCCGTAATGCTTCTGATCATGATGTCTTACTACTATAGCTATATGGAATGGTGGTGGATGAAATTTCCTTCGCACATCCACATCCTGGAGAAGGAATGAAAAAATGTTTGCAAAGCTTTTTTTCGGACATCGCTGCGCGCAACTTCTGGGAGATATGTTTACCTGGATATAGGGTGAGGAGCTACTTGACAGGGCTTTTAACCATGGTGATATCACGTGATATCCTCGTTAGTTCCAAGTGAAAAGGTCAACATAGTAGCACGATGCAGCACGATGCAGCACGATGCAGCACGATGCAGCGCGATGCCAATCTGTGTCCAACTGGACGTGAGTTCGCTAATGGTGAAACATGAAAATGAGCAATCCAAGAATGCCTATGGTTGAGAATAGTGGGATAAATAACCAACCAGCGGGATAAATCACCAACAAGACTAGGGGATATACCAACGCTTTACATGACTGTGGGTCAAAACCTTCACCAAAAAGACGGGTCGATGAACATCCCAAGCTTGCTTACAAGGACCTTTTCGCGCAAGAATCAAACCAAACATATCTGCACATGCATTAATTAATTCATATACTCAATTCAATATGTTTTATGTGCACCCTTATATAACGTTTGTATTATGTGTTAATGTGTCTGCATCTGTCTATAGTGTTGGGGGCTGTGGATATAGTACTTTATTCAAGGCTTATCTGACAAACATCATTCTGTCAAGCCAGAAGGAAGGATTCTAGAGAAGTCTGAAAGACAAACTAAGCTGATTGATGATTGCGTTGGGTATTGATGCTAGTATGGCGGGAACATGAATTTATAGTCAAAAGCTATGACTCTTCAACAGCTGTCGAGTAACAATTCAACATTGGATAAGTTTTGTCATCACTCGCCTTTTCAAAAATCTCACGTTGATCCAATAGTCATCCACAAATATTCATGGCAACCCTCGATCTCTCTTCGGTTGATGTATTCTTTGGGTGGGCGGGAGGTGCGCATTGTTCCTCCTTTTTAACGGATTCGAGATACGTTTGTCATTTGTAGATTTCTCTACTTTTGCAACCTTTTTTGGGCAGAGTTTCTGATTTTTTCTTCTTTCTTTCTCAGTTGTCATTAGCTGCTTCATGTTCAGTATGTCACATTTGTTCCGACGAAAAATGTATCGACCGAATTTGAAGCAGCTACTCAACATAAGCATCTGTAAACTCGGCGAGTTTGGCGCAGCTTCTTATTGACGGTAAGATCCTGCTCATGAAGATCCTGACATGGCTATCGGTCAAAACCCTGTACCCCTCGTTCCCCATATTATCCATTACAAGTTATTGGTTGGTTAATATTGACCCACAGCCACATGTTTCAGCGCGGCCTGGATCGATGGCAAGCAACTGATTTGATCACACTGCTCACTACAAGCTTCCATCGAGGACAGCAGCTTTCTGGCATGGCACCACCCCTGGGCGCCCTCGGCCCCTGCCGCGTTGATGCACGTGTTGTAGCTGGTGACATCTGGAGCCAAGCCTTAGATCAGCATTGAAACAACTGTGACATCCAATCACCAAGGGACACTATGCTGCACTGGCTAATTACTGGTTCATAATGATTACATGCATGATTTACCAAATAAGTAGCGGTTCCAATGGTTCAAACAGTGCTTGTACAAAAAGCGTCAGTGGTTAACCACTTCAAATAATCATATACTTAAGACAGTACTTTTTTCGACAGTGATCTACTGATATTGACGCTGAGATCGATCCATAAGTGCAAACACGGGGTGAAACCGCAACAACCACACAGCATTTGGGATGGTGATGAGTGATATCTGTAGGTTCCCTTTCAAGGACTAGTTGCCTTCACAAGATGCCCATCTGGTGGTCTCTGGCATACCCCATACCAGGATTCGCCCCAGGCCTACGGGACCTTCGGGACCACCTATTCGCCGCCAGGAAACGGCTCATCAAGCAGAGACCCCTCCTCCAGTGGCTGCACAGCAACGTGTTCAAAAGTACCAAATTCAAGTCCATCTCTGCCCAAGCCTCAAGCCGCTCGACACAGAACTCAGTGGGTGGTTGTTTCCTTGTTGCATCATTGGGACTACCCATCATTCATGGATCGTGGAGTCAAAGGACAAATCCTTGCAAATGGTGGATCGTTGAAGAATCGCCTTTTCTACTTAATAAAAATGAGTAGTCTAGGTGGATTTTGGCTACCATTTATACATCTTTTCAGGGAGATGCAGTGAGCCTCTCACAAATGCCCCAAACGGTGGATAGTGTTGGAACTGCCACTGTTACACACACATGCAGCATGCACCAAGTAGCAACTTGAAGCACATCTGGTGAAGGAAAAAAGGTCACAGAGGGACCTACTGTTACAGAACCAGGGTGCACATGTGGTAACCTACAGGAAAATGTCCCATCCAATCAAAACTCCAGCCTGAGCAAACAACATCTGAAAGGCGCGGGGCCACTCCTGGCAGTTGGCGGCAGCAATCAGAATGACCAGAGTGGATGTTGCTAGTTCCAAGCTTTGAAGATTTGGCTTCAACATGAATTTCCAGATCCAAGATCTAGATGCGATTCCCGACTTAGCTTCATCAACACGAACCGAACTCTTCCAAGGGTCCAGATCTCAGCTGAAGAGCTACCAATGGTTGCTCTTCACCCAACAACAACGGTGAGTTCCAAGGGGCAACCATCAGCATCCCGGTTGTGGTGGTGGATAACCACAAACATCCATAAACATCCAAACATATATACTGATAATATCCTGTATTAATACCAAACATATATCCTGACAAACATCGTAAATGGATGTAAATGGATCCTGTATTAAATGCATGATAAAGATCGACTTGACCCGTCAGAAAAGGCTTCCACAGCCGAATAGCCGACCATCCGAAAGCTGAACAATTGGGTACCAAAGTAATGGTACCCGCACCTAGTAAAATGATCATTTTTTGGCACATACAATGACTCAACAACCATTAATCAACCATCATTGATAATTCACCATGGATGATTCAATAACCATTAATCAACCATCACCAAGCATGGCAGTAAAAATCTTCCGTGATAGCTCTTAGATCCCCATCTTCCGCCTGCAGGCATCGTAGAACCGCCCCCAGCGTCACCACATCGCAGCTATGCCCCAGTGCCACTGCACTCTGCACCAGGCCCAGGGCGTAGGGCCAAGCGGAGCCAGTCCCCACGGCAGTCCTGGGGACCACATGGGACCACGCTTTCCCATGGTTGGTTCCAATGGTTGATCATGGGTAGTGGGACCTTCTAGACTTCAGAATAGACCACGATTCCCATCGTTGATTCCAGTATTTCCGATGGTTGGTTCCATTGGTTGATCATGATCATGGGTAGTGGCTGTTCATCATGCTTTAACGTCAATAACATGAACATTTTATCGGCATAACCAGCTGGTGTCAATAAAGATGAATCGTGTCAACTGATTGCCTGGTGGCGCATCGGGGTGTCCCACCGGGCTGGTGGCAAAACTGCGCGTGTCTGACAGAGTCCAATGCCTCAGCCATAGATCCAGAGGCAACCAACACGAAAACACCCCTCGACCCGGGGTTGTCAATCACAACAGTGAGCTCAAACTAGGGATGGTTCAACTATCTTGATCTACTAGGGATGGTTCCAGTATCTTGATCCACTAGGGATGGTTCAACTAGCTTGATCTCCCAGTGCATTTGGGTCATGGATCTTCCCCACGGGTCTCACACAACTGGATCCATCTGAACGGTCGCACCACCCAGGCGATGATCGTCCCAACGGGACGGGAACGATGGAAATCTCCACTGCTGGCGGTGATGATTCACCAATCAACATCTCCGTTTCACGGATGAAACAAAGCAACAATTTGGTTAGCAATTGGCCATGGGTCAAGGTTTTAACCAACCAATTTCATGGGGGATAATGACCAGTAATCATAGGGAAAACAATGGTTGATAGGGGAACCAGCAGTATACTGGCAGTAGAACAATTCTTGGTATTATTGGCAATTTTCTTGGCAATTCTTGGTGCAGCGGATTGATGATTGGCATGGCACTCGAGTCGAACTACCGGGCCAACCAACACGTAAACCCACCAACCAACCAACCAACCATCCAACCAACCATCCAACCAACCATCCAACCTTCCAACCATCCAACCAACCAACCATCCAACCAACCCAGCAACCAACCACCCGGTGCGGCCAAGTCTCAGGGCCGAGTTGCGAATCACCAAATTCCCGGCCAGGCGCCGTTGCTGCATGACTCGCAGCGCATCCACCGCTGCAGTCCAAGCGGCTGCCTCAACGTTGGGATCCCTAAAGACATGGGATTGGTTCATGGCTGGTGGTCAGTTGAGGGTTGCTAGTGGTTAATTACTAGTACTGGTTAATTGTGGTTACTATTTACTAGTGGTTAATGGTGGTTACTAGTGGTTAATTGTGGTTGCTATTTACCAATAGTTAATGGTGGTTACTAGTGGTTACTAGTGATTAAGTGTGTTTTGATTGGCAATGAACGCTATGGACGCTATTAACCACTAGTAACACTATTTACAGTACCACTATTAATCATTGGTGACCTAAGATTGCTATAACGTCCATCAATGGGGCCACCAATCTTATGCTCAATTCTAGTGGTGATGGTTGATGGGTTGACTGTGGTATTCGTTGATTAAAAACTAGGGATAGGCAAAGATGTGTACCAATATGATCCAATATGTATATGGATGGCTATGCCATGGGTCAATAACATCACGAAAGCTATGGCTAGTAGTGTACCAAGACTTCGACTGGTGAGGTGAGCCGTTCAGGGTACAGGGTGCCCATAATAGGCCATAACCGTGGTTTCTCAAAACAGGGAACCCCTCAATGGATGGTTTATTGCCATATAAATGGCTCATATTAAGGATGATTTGGGGGTACCCCTATTTTGAGAAACATAACAGCGGCTGGTGATTCTTGTTTCACCACTGGTGCTAGCAGCTGCTGTTGGTCGGTTGGATGTTTCGAATAATCAACTGACCAACAAACATAGACACAAAACAAGACTCGACACACTACAGTGCAAGCGAATTCTCAAAACACTAGTAGGCACTACAAGTGCTAAGATGGAAATCCAAAACAATTTTACGAAAGTCTGCAAGCGATCCGTCAGTCGTGAGACGTTGCGGGAATGTACAAGAGGTCACGGTGCAAACCTTCGACCAGCAAATGATCTGACAAAGCCTATCTGCAAACCAACAAGTGAAATCAGTAGAATATTCAACATCCATTGACCACTAGTAATAATGCACAAATGTACGTGATTGTACGATAAAGGCATAAACTCATTTTAATCATTTGTTTAAGCATCATCAAAAATCATCAACCATCAATATCCACAGATTAACCATTCCTATTAGTGATCAACTCATTAATGATCAACCAATGCTCCATGGCTAGGCTGAGCAGCTCAAGGGCTTGGTTAGTAGGGACAATGATCAGCGTTGTCTGGATCATGTGAACGAATGAACAAGCTGGAGCTGGGGATCAACCAATCAGCTAGCATTTGGTTCGGGCACAGGTGAGAATTCAATAAATTACAGTCTCCCCAATAGTGATAGAAACTTCTCAGAGACGAAAGCTGCCAACTGGGAAAGATCTGCCGAATCAGAATCAAAAACAAAGTTCAAACACACTCCTGCACCCTCCATTCAACACGGCCCACCAGAGATTGGTCTGATCTGGAACTCTTCTTCTTGCGGATGGTGAAACATACGTGTGAAACACATGAAAATTGACATTCCACACCCATCGGCAACCCATGCCTTTCAGTACACGAACTCGAGAAGGTAGACTGATCTGGAAACAAATTGCCATAATCCTTGACGTTTTATCATCTCAGGAACAGAGTGCCCAGCATTCATGGCTTTATCACACAAGAACCCGAATATCATTATCGATCACCATCAACCATTATCAATCATGACTATTGATCACTATGACCCAGTAGTTGATTATAGCTAACATTATGCCATCATCAACCATCAGGAGAACGCCATCGTTCCTCCATGAGTAACTAACATGACATGCAACATCATCAACATCATCCATTACGAACCCTTGTGAACTCATGGAGGAACACTATGAAACCCTGAGAACCCTCGTGAACCATCATTCACCATCAGTTCGCCTGGGAGAAGCCGCGAATGGCTAATGCATATGGCTTTGCTGTCAGCCAAAGTGTCGATTGCCAGGCGCCTCATTCGCGGATGTGCGACCATTCGAGGTGGTCTTCATTAAATAAAAAGTGTGGATGATGGTTGATTTGTCAATGAAATGGTTGATTCGCGGTTGACCATGAACAAACATGAATAATTAATTGATTGTGGAGGTTGACAAATGGCTGGGGGCTGATTATCAACGGATGATTTTGCCTCAGGGTGAGTTTGCCGACTCTTTCTTTGTGACAGCAACTAGCATCAAATTTGCATCAAATTGTTGGTTAATGACCGATAAATGGTTGGTTTGGAGTGCATTGTCATGAACAGCTGGCCAATGGCGAGCGCTGTTCGAGTATTATGAGTGGGTGTGTACCAGTAGTTTACCATCGATTAAACATGATTGATTGAATATGAAGGGTAAAGTGAAATTTTGAGCAGGTAAACAACATTTTGTGGGCACTTCAGTACAGTTGTGAACCCAAACGAGAAACATCTGAAACAATCAGCAAGGAAGTTGGCAGTCCTTGAACTGTAGTTTTTTATATTTGGCACTGTAGCATCAAGCCATTTTAGGCTTTGCCAAAAGGGATTTCCAGAATGGGTCGTCAAGACCCCTTCATACAATCATCAACTATCTATAGTGGGTCTTGATTACTTCCTAAGATCCCATATCATAGTTGTGACCACTTGCAATAATGGTACATGACTGTCACTACGGGACAAACTCTATAAAAGTATCTTCCAAAAACTACATGAAACTAAATATGTGTATAGACTATCTTCCAAGAAC
>VSDK01019212.1:535123-545123 GCA_009767595.1 Symbiodinium kawagutii | reverse complement strand
GGAAGCGAAGGGACATGATGGAATGAAACCAATGAGTCAAACTCTGCTACGGGCCTCTGAGACTCCACCGTCCCATTGAAGCTATCGTCTCTCTTGGGACCCAGGGACTCATTCCAAGCCAAATTGGTGGGTGATGCCATGGTTCAGGGGGCCTGGTGTTATCCCAAACAGCCTGTGATAGTCGAACCATGGGCAGCATCAGCCCACTTTTTCAGATACCAATAGGTTTCCATTCACAGCGTCCCAATGCAATGGTCAAGCTTCATGATGATTTTCGGTCCTTCCGTAGGTTGGAGTCCGTGGAAACGCGCCACAACAATGGGAGTTGTCACCTGCTACTGCTGCACATCTGCTGTCAAACCCAAGTGGAACTTGGCTGCTGCACTGCTGTCATGGCATGCCTCGCATCTCCTCGACGCTTGAGCCGGAAAATGGTTGAATTCGACCCTGGCTGCTGCTACTGGTGACCAATGATGTTTTTTTCATGGCGGATGCTTGACTGATGGATGATGGGTGGGATCATGGGTAACGGGTAAAGTTTGAAGTGGGTCACTACTAAATCCTAGCTACTAGCTACTAGCTACTGGCCAGTGTGTGAATGTTTTTCATGTATAGATGGCTAAATGACGGTTGCTGGTTGGACTCCCGGTTTTGGCGAATTTTCCCTTGCCCCCGCTTGGATGTCCATAAGCATCCATGGCATCATAGCATAACCCAACTGTCCCTAGTTCTAATCATTTTCTAAGGCTTGGGTCCCACTTGGGAGTTCGGTGCGATATCTAAGATTCATTCACCAGCCCTCGCAGCCTCCCAGACTGTCTAGGCTTATTCGGAGGCCGAGGTGGCACCAAATCATGTTTCACAACTCAAAGTGATCCGAGGTGGGGTGCCTACGGATGCCTACGGTACATAGTGCCATGGAATGCCATGGAATGCCATGGATACATACCCATTTCATCCCAATTTCATCCCAATTTCATCCCAATCTCTTGCCATTTCCATTTCTTCAATTTCTACTGCACTGGTCTCTTGGCTCGCACAATTGCCCAGTGTACATAGCAGCTGAGCAGCTGCACACCACGACGTCTCTAGGTTGGGACAAGCTGAACGCGCCACGGGCACTGCGCAATGCGCAACTGATGAACAGCTGAACACTTCAGCATCACCACAAGGTCCTGCAACCGTAGACACTTCGGAATGCTGCAAGAGCAGCTCAATGCAATGTCTCTTTGAGACTTCCATTCTATAAGTTGTTTGCCAGCCATCGGCCGGTCGTGCCTTGCACAACGGGCGAAACGACTGGGCTAAGCACCAAAGCCGCCATGAACACATCCATTCGCTTGCCCTTTCGGTGGGCTCTATACAACGAGCATGTGCCACGGCAACTTAATTTGAAGCAAAACACTGAAGAGATCCAGCAAGAAAAATCTGGTCTCAGGTGGGCGACAGATTCCCAGGTGCTTCCCGTTGTCGCAATTCTTTCTGCCTCTGAGATTTTGAGATGTTGTGGGTCAAGACCAAGCCGTACCCTCGGTAAACATTGCAGAAAAGAGGAACATTTCAACAGGTTGATATATTGTAGCCTTCAATGGAATGTTTAATGCTATATGGCAGTGGGTCAAAACCCTGTACCCTTGGTTCCCCCATCATTAACGATTATTTTCCCTATGACATTGTTGATTATCCCCCATGAGTTGGTTAATTAAGATTGACCCATAGCCATATTGATCTCAAGGCCCAATGAAGCTCCTAGGTGCCAAGATCACACAAACGGCTGGGAATAATATAGTTATCTTCAGTATCTTGGGCTGTACGCGTGGGGCACCTCACAACAACGATGGTGGCTGACTGTTGGAATCTTTCATGCTGGTTCATTGTGATGAAGAATTATGAATCGTGATCACTGGCTCATGGTTGTCAATGGGTTGCACCTGCGGAATTTTTGGCATTTAAAGAGTCACCGGCCTGGAATGTGCGCAGAGCTTTGCAATGCTTTGCAGCAAGTGAATACGCACCACGATTAGTGGTTGATGCTGGTATATAAAGATTCCAAATAGTTGGTTCATGATGGGTAGTGATAACTACTAGTCATGGTTAATGATGGCAAATGCATGGCTATATAACGGTCCAGGGCAAGGATAGTAATGGACCAACGAATGCATGATGACATATTCAAATGTGCCAACAAAAAATAAAAAACAAAACTAATCAAACACTATCAAACAAATACTGTTGAGTTTCAAATGTTCAACCTGGGGAATCACAGCAGAGTTGGTCCCCTTGCAATCAGTTCAAAATTAAAGCCCCATGTCGAACATCACTCAACAACGACTTCTCCATCTGCCGCTGCATTGTCTCACGCGCACCAAAATTGCTGAAACGAGGCAGCAAGGTTTTACTCGATGAGCACATTCATCTAGGCATGGAAGTGACACCAATAAATCTGAATTTACCCAGCTCGGCTTCATCCTGTCCTTAGACCATCCTTATGAACAACCTACACATAAAATGTATTCTAGTTTGGAAATAGCTTAGTGAGCATCCTGCATCTAACGAATCCAAGGCCAACAAGTTAAAAAAAACACTTCCATGTGGAATATGATCTATTATATCGGTGGCTATGGAAATCCAAATGTGTAGGTGTGTATCAGGTGTGATGTTCAACACGTCCTCAGTAAATCTTTTTGGATCTGATGTGCCATATCACCAAACTACAATCCAAGGTCTACAAACTATCTTTTTCACTCGCCCCCACGACGCAATACACAGATGCACAGCCATGGCCGTCAATATATGCTACTTGAGGTTACAAATTTCAGTGAATTAGTATTAGAAACCAATGCTTTATCAAAGGCCCTACAATTGCAAGTTCTTGACCATCCTTCAACCATAGATATGGTTGTCATCATGTGACCATAGCTGAGTTTTCAGTCCTACATGATTTTCTGGCTGAACTTGTATTGATAGGAGATTCTTGTATAAATTGCACATTTTGGGAGGTAAACAAAAGCTCTTCATGAAAAACTGTCAATGGTTTACGTCCCATCCTTGTGGGCTTGGATCTGAACTATGTCCTAGATGATGCTTCCCCAAGTCGGCTAAGTAGTGCAAGCCTCTTTTTCGATCAACAACTGATTGGTGGTGATAACATGTGATAACTCGTATCCTAACATAACATTATGAGTCGCTTGGCATCTCATGGTATGCCTGAACATGAGAAATTGAAACGTACCACTTTGTCCAAAAATGGTGTTCCTTCAAAAGTGGTGGTCTCCTTAATGACAATGCATTATTGGATGGTTAAAGGCTAAGGGGTACCATCATAAACATGGACAACCCCGGTTTTCGAAATCACCAACCAGTCACATCACTGAAGGAAACTTTCTCAACTCCCAATGCCTTTAGGAAACAGCTCATCCTACTCAGATATCGCTCGCTACACGATACCATCATCGCTCAAATTGCGTTGCTTAAACTGCCTGGCCACAGGCAGTGCTCGGACAAAGTTCTTCGACCATCATTGATTATAATCAACTAGATAATCTCAACCATGTGATATCCATGATTGAAGCTTAATAAACCATCATTGGCAGCCATCATTGACAACCATCATTGACAACCATAATTGACAACCATAATTGACAACCATAATTGACAACCACCATTTTCAGCCATCATTGATCAAAATCATTGGCAACCATCATTGACAACCATCATGAAGCACCATTGACCATCAGTATCAACAATTACATATCATTGGCCTCCATGGTTCGCTTAACCGTTACTGCCCATGCTTGCTGCGCTAGTGAATGTAAATGGTGGTCGGTCTATTGCCTTAAAGCAAATTATATAGTTGATCTCGTCCTTCCAACCATGAGAAGTCATTCACTTCACGTTGCGTGCAGCACGAACGTGTTGAAATTACTGGCCATCATGGAATGCCATACCCTCGTGCCACCAGGTCCATCAATTTCCTCAAGATTACTGGTTCGTGGTTTCAACCCCTATGAAACATATTGGTCAACCAACCACTTGTTAATGACCACTAGGCAAAATAAAAAATGTTTGAAACCACCAACTAGACTACAAGTTGATGGCAAACCCACTCAGAACTCGGACCTCGATTACCGGACAAGGTCACCGTATCCTGAAAGTGAGAGTCTTCAAGTAGATTGTCATACCCAGGATCCACCAACCCCGGCTACAGTATCCCTCCAATGGAGTTTGCCTAGAAGAAGCTGTTGTGTTTCGACGCTTGGGTTTCTCCCAGGTTTGCATCATCTTCCGCGCCCATTTCAATGCCCGAAACGCAAATCAACATTTGTTTCTTTCGGCATATTGCTTTTCCAAAACCTGTCTGTGTTTTGCAATGATCTTTCATATAGCTGCTCTCGCTGTTCCGTGGCTTTATGTGGCTTTAGCCTTGATTTGCTTTACGTGGGAGATGATGGGAGAGGTGATTGCTGTTTTGAGCTTTAAGTGCTACTTTTGAAGATGTATTTCACAACCTGTAGAACATAAGCGCAGCATTGCACTGCCAGTCACACAGTTTTTCCCCAGGAGAGCTCAAGGATACCGCTTTCGGGGCAGCTATCACCCACCGATTGGTCGTTGAGGAGTGCAACCCACCTCTGCAAGAAGCTGGTTAGCAAGTGCCTGCGCCTGAAAGCTCTGCGACGGGTGCAAGGCGCTCCGTTGGCATCATCGAAAAACCACCGTGTAGCTACGCGTCTGGATTTCTGGTCAATCTGCAATCCTGAAGAGTCATGCTGTGTGTCAATAGCCTGCACCCCTGTAGTGCTTCACCTACCCATGTTTTGAAATTTGAAACGACCCCAGATTGGTGTCTCCATTTTTGAAGGTCTCTCCATCAACCTTCAGCCCCTGAGTTTCCGAACGCACTGCTCCCCCTGGAAGGCACGAGCCTCAAGGTCTGTCCCCATGTCGGGTCTTTCAAAAGATACTTTCCAATCACCTACCCGAGGATTTTCTGCAAACACCAGCTATTTGCGCGGTAGATTTGAGATTTGCAGATTATGATGATTAGGTACTTATCACTGGATAGGCTTGCACAGTCCAAAATGATCTGAAGATGAAGGAAACATATCCACAACCTTCACCGACAATCCCTTCTGAACGCGGGAAGCGCTTTGCGGTTGAGTGCGGGTTTCAACGCTGCGCTGGTGATTTTAGGTGAAGTGATTAAATCGTTCTTGGCCATGTGCAGAAACGCGTGCATATATCATTTTATCATGAATAAACACAAAGATCTTTATATATACATACATAGATAGATAGGTCATGCGATTACACTCTACCACCTCAAGCGTAAAAGGGCATCCAGTTGCGCAAGCACAACAGAAGTGCAGAGCTTGCGCCCCAATTTTTTCCTCGGCTCCAACACCAAGTCTACTTGCAGATCTCCCAAATAACTTCCCAGCAGAATGCGGTGACTCTCACAATCAATCTCCTCGGGTCCTGGTTCCATCATCTCCTTAGCCCCGGGATGGTACCGCCAAACCACCCATGATTCTGGGTTGCATGGCTCAGCTGTCTCAATCAGAAACATGCAACAATTTAGAGGTGCTCCATGAAGGTGAATCATTATTGGATTAATGACTGTTTAAGATATGCTCACTGATGGTTTGCAACTAAGCATTGACGAGCGATTACCGACCACAACTAATGGTTCATTGGTGGTGGTTTCAATCCATTGAAAAATGCAAGAAGTCAATCGACCAAATATCCAAATTGTCCAGGGAAAATGAAAAAAAACACAAGAGTTGGCAGCCCAATTTCCCCGAACCAAGTTGTCAATCATGACTTGACATGTTAAAAACAAAGAGCTAGTTGAATGTTAGAATCATGAACCAACCAGTCAACTAACTCTTGTTTACCCAGTTCAACTCATGATTTCATATTCAACTAGTTGGTGAATACCAAAATCATGAACCAACCGGTCGACTCACGGTTGACAAGGGGTGCTAGTTAGTATTCACATACTCCACGGCTTTCCGAAAGTTTCTCCCTTGACAGCCGTACACCGGCTCAGTTCGCCAAAAACTGTCCAAACATGTGTACCATTACGCTTGTAGAAGGGGCAACGGCTTCGTTTGAGGATTAAGTTCGTAGTTTTTGAGTGAAATGAAATTGCATAAGAAAATCATATGTCACTAATTCATCAGTTTTATCATCTAATTGGAGTGATTAGATATGATATGACCGTCGTTGATGTTTCCCCTTCAACCCAAGCAAAATTTGAAGCATGCCAAAAGGCAAAGATTCTGAGCCACTGTGGTATATGGTTGAAACTGCGGATATCAAATGACCAATTTTGAGTTTTGACACTACTCCTGGTACGAGACGAGCATCCTGAGTCGGGAAAACACCGGCTATAGACCCATCTTGATGTTCTATACCTCTACTTCTTTTTGGTTGTTGTCCGCCATTACATTGTCAATTTCGGATTATCAAGCATGATTAACCAACATGAACATTGTGAACTGCTATCATGGGTATAATGAAAGGTCCCAAACTAAACTGCAGCCTCCAGTGTCATTCTGGCCAAGCGTTTCACTTTCCTCTTCGTCCCCTTCCCGACGTGCACGGTTGGCATCACATTCCTCTTTTGTGAGCTTCCTCCTTGGTCCCCGAGGCTTTGCGGTGGAACGCACTTTCGAAAGTGAGCAAATATGCACCAACAGCAATCCTTCCGATGACTAATGAGCATGCACACAAACAACACAAACAAATGACGCATTTAGCAATAAGCGTAGAAACACAAGGCAAAGCAAACACAAGAAGGATGACATCATCGTGAGCCAGCCCTTGACAGGAACGGTAAACCTGGCAACCGAGGCATTGAAACATGATGTACAGCAGGTACAGCACTTGCGTAAATTTGTCATGGCAAAAAGCACACAGCTTTCCATGGACCCGCAAGAAGCAAAGCAGGAAGATGAGCAGCTAATCTCTCTACCCATGCGAAATAACCAGAAAATCATCACAAATCCTTGGTCAAGGATTAAGCAGCCCTGATGAACACAATCATGCCCAAGAAAACAAATTGGGAAGATATTAATTACACTGGAATCATCTGCTGAATCTCTCAAACGCTCACATCACCGGTCCGTGGGTGCGTTGATGATTCGAATAAAAACCAAAAGAATAGGTGTACGCACATTTTGCGTCAACATAGTTTTCTTAAACATCCAACCATCAGAAGCCCAATACATTCTATCTAACTCTAATCACTTGGTTATATTGTCAATTTGTTCGACTGGAGCTACCCTCAAATCCACCAATTCGAACATTCAAATGACGCCAATCTCCGAGATGTTACGACTGCGACCAACACATATACTGTCAACTCCCCGCCAAAAAAAACAGCAGCTTGACTGGAGACTCCTCACATGTCGGCATCCAACAGCAACTGGCGCACGCTGCTCATGCGAATCTTAAGCGCTTGTTTACTGCTGGGCATTTGGTTCAGAAAAAGCCTTATGTGCTGTCACTTCTCTGTCATTACGCAACTTTTCATCTCCACAATGGATCAGGACGAACTAATTGCTCAAACGACCTCTATGACTGTTCAATCAAGTCCGTGTATTGCAGTGAAAAAGAAGATCATGCCTCGTTCCTATGTTTGTTGTGATGTGTTGACCCAACAATGTTTATGCAAAGCTCCCAGAAAGCAATGGAAAACAATTTGCTTGTGCATTAAGCCACTGGGGACTTTGTTCCCCTTTTGCTCGCAGGGGTTTCGGATGCAATATGATTGCCACCCAAAACTTTTCGGCAGCTCACTGTCTTTGGTGGTTGAGCGGTCCAGTCCCCAGCTAAGCCCACTGTTTCTCCCCGCCAATCGGCCGAGTGTCAAGCGATCCACGAAGGCAAACAGCATGGGATTCAGAAACTCCTCCAGTCGTCGAGTGCCAAAGGCCCCCAGATTCACCTGCAAACCTCGTCTCAAGGTCACTGGATGACGGCACAGTGGTATCCCGTTGTTGGTGATCGGATCTGCCACGTCGTGATACAAACATGTATGAATGTATATATATATATATATCAGTATCCACAGATAGATAGATAGATAGATAGATAGATAGATAGATAGATAGATAGATAGATAGATAGATAGATAGACAGATAGATAGATAGATAGATAGATAGATAGATAGATAGTGTGATGATGTGTGATAGATGTATGATGATGTAGTGATGTATAGTGTGATGTATAGTGTGATGAATAGTGTGTATGCTGTACACGATAGATCCACCTGAAGTAGGTTAAATGTTGAATTGGATTGAATTGGACTATCCAAGTGAAGAGAGGAAAATGGTCGTCTGTAATGCTTTTTGCTCCAGGATGTCTGTACAGTTTGTTGGTGTTTGTGCTGAGCCAAGCCATTCTGTCTACACCAAATCTGGATACTTCCCAAAGTGGCTACTTTTTCCAACCAACAATCACCGGACAGAAGTGCTATGCAAATCAATCTTGTTTACCAATCCTGGCGCAGCCAGATCTACGGCTTTTGGGGACCTTATGTTAACCAAAGGTATAGCCCTCAGCACCGAGCTCTCAAAGAGGAGCAAGTGACACAGCAGCTTGAAGGGCAACAACGTGAAGTAGGAGCTATCCAGAAAGTGTTCATGGCGCCTCAGGCTTTGGAAACACAGATCCAGAGCTCGTTCGCGCCACGTGCGTCCAGCAGACTCCACCGTTACCGTTGCAACTCCCGGGAGGTTCGTGGACCACAGGGCGTCTGGGATGCGGTCCGGGCTGAAGGCCCTGGCCACCACCAACACCTCCCTGGCACGAAGGTCGTGAAGCTGAGGAGCCAGCAATCCGCACAGCATGGCTGTGAGATGGACGGTGAGCCTGGACTTCAGTTCCAGGGCCGACAAACTCTGCAGAATTTCCACGCACCTGAAGCCGGCTCTTCAGAAGCTGATGAAGAATTGAAACAGTTGGCTACATCATCATAGTTCCAGTAGGAATTCCCCATTATATTTAGATAAAAGTAGTTGCTTTTAGACCTTTGATGAAACATTCACCGACCATGCACTTGATGGTTGCCATCCACATGGTGGAACACATTCTTTTTTCAGGTCACCCGCACAGCGCCATTTCTGGGTAATAGTGCTGGAATGACTAATTATTGATAGGTCTAAGCCATTATTAATGCAGGTTAATAGTGATGGTTCATGATTAATGATATACAAATATCGGGTTTAATAGCCCAAGACAGTATGAGATTTGGAATTTCATGCTATTTTGCAAATATCATGCCGCTTTCCAATAACACGTCTTTCTTGATATCTGTGTGGCATGCATAAAAGCTCAGTGGAACTACGAACCCAGAATGTACTTGGTCATTGATAAAATGCTGTGAATTGTATCTTGTGGTAGTCATGAACAACGGCACATTTCTGGCCACCGCGTTTAAACTCCAACCCACTGGGATGATTGACCAGCATAAACAACTATCCGCCAACCATTCCCATTAAACCATCATTGAACAGCATCAATTTAGCATCATTCGCCATTCACCAACAATAACCGTCAATAACCATCATCATTAACCATCATTTAACCATCTTAACTGAGCAGTATCAACCATCGCCACCACCCACCACCATTCATCACATCATATTCCACATGTTTCTCGCCGCCGTTCCCCCGCCTGGGGCTGTCCAGTGCATCCATCACGCGGCGGCACGCCGTCACATCGAAGGGGCAGCCCAGGGCACCCGAAGAATCGCGTGTCCAGCACTGGGGGGACCTGGCGGCGCGCCTGTAGTGATGTCTCGAATGATGGTCAGTGATTGATTATGATGGGGGGATAACTGGTATATGATAGTGGTTGATAATAGCTGGTTCATGGTTAATAATAAGGGATGATAACCAACAATAATAGGGGATATACCAGCTATATATGGCTATGGGTCAAGCAGTTAACCAGCAATAATGGGGGATAATAACCAACCATTTTGTAGG
>VSDK01019212.1:521193-535106 GCA_009767595.1 Symbiodinium kawagutii | reverse complement strand
ATGATGGGGAACCAGGGGTACAGGGTTTTGACCCACAGCCGTATATGATAGTGGTAAGTCAATAATGGCACATGATAAGATCTGGTGATAGTGATAAGTCCCAACAATGGCTAAGATCTGGTAAGTCAATCATGGCACATGATACTACTTTTACTGGTGGCGATGGGGAATAGTTGATGAAAATAAATGATCAAGAAATGATGAGCTTGGTAATACTGGATGGATGGCTAGAAGGGATGCTTACTGCTGGTTCATACTGCCTCGAATGCTTTTTCCCGATGTGTTCAACATTGATGATAGAGGTTTAAGATGATCAACAATTGTTGACAACGGCGTGGTTGAGGATATTGTAGCAAAACCAAACAATGACATTGCCAAAGTTGCCAATATTCATTGCGAAGAATGGTTCGCAAGAGTTTTCGGTATTTTGAGAGCTGTTAGAATCGTTAATTGATACTAGGCAGGTCAATGATGGGTACCTATGGCCTTCATGATGGTCAATGATGATTAGTAGCGGATTGCCGAGGCTAGAGCGTTCCCCAAGAAGTCAGTTTCCCAGTCAGCTACACCACTGGGTACTCGAAATCTGCAAGGGAGACGCCCCTGGCTACAAAAGAAGATCCTTGGTGTTGAAACTGATGTGTGTGGCTAATGACATTGTTCTCAATGATTTATATGGTCTCATTGAATCTAACTGATGTTTATCATCATCCCCAAGCAAATCAAATCCTCACCAAGCAGGAAATATGTTGAAATATGCTGAACTATGAATCTCACCAATGACAAATATGGTGGTTTCTCAAAAAAAGGAACCCCTTTTTATCAATGCATGGTTTTAAATGATGAATCTTGGATGATTTAGAGGTACCCCTAGAAAAAAAACCACCCAATCTCCTACCAAAAGTCCCAACGGTCCGGCCTGGCCCAGCGCCAATGAACCTCTGGCATTCCACACAAAATGCTGGTGAAGACGCTGGCAGCTCCCAAGTCTCTGTGCCGCAGATTGGCCAAGGCGGACAGCGAACTCATCGCTTGCACCGGGCTGAAGAAAGCTCGGAGTTGACCCGGCTTGGCACTGCGCACGATGTGTTCCTGGACTCCCAAGCCCTCGGGCTGGGAAATCTGGCGCCGGTGGGGGACACCAGTCATAAGGACCCCCCAACTCATCCAATCTTAGCCACGAGTGTAGTAAGAAACCATCCATTTTTGGGGTACCCCTGAGAAACCACCAAATGAGACTTGGTTAACCTTCAATCATGTTCAATCTCAATGTTTCAATGGCTTCACCATCCCAAAGCGTGGCAAATTTGTTCCATACCGCTAACAACATGCATGTTTCTGCATATACCCCCGGGTGTAGAGACCCTCTGGCAGATTCGCCCAGATAGATGACCAAATCACCATAGTTCGTAGGGGAGCTTGTTGGATAATTGGAAAAACACACACACACACATGAATTTCCATTGCCGGCTTAATCTACCAAGGGTACACCCACACCAGAAACCAGCAAGTCACTCTCTGTCAGCTAATGAACCATGATCGACTTGAATAGTCCCAACCCATTGGATTCATTGGATCAACGTTGACCCATCAAACTGGGCATATCCATGCACTGCCGAAAAAGAAAGGCCATGAGTTTCCTTCGAATCTTGGGGTATACCCCAACTATTTCGGGTTGCCGCTTTCAACCTCTCAGAAAAATCAAGTTCAACCAACCATCCCAAACATTTTCGAAAAAAAAGAACTCAACACTGTCAACCACCCATCTGTTCGGGGTTGGTTGCTCGGCTGCCAAGGTGCACACAGGCTGTCCAAGGGTACCTCCAACTTCTCACCGTCCACGCAATGGCTCTTCAAGCGACAGAGCGCCACCAACAGCAGCTGGACGGCCGAACCTTGGAGGTTGCGCACGGTCCGTTGCCCGGTGATGCTTTCGAGCAGCTCAACGTAGAAGTCCTGCCACGGGTTGGATCCCACGGGTCGGACAGGGTTCGAAGCTCAATGCTTCCAAGACTTTCTAGGGGTTCAGCTACCTTATAACCATGGTTAGCTACCCTATATAGGGCTTATAACCATGGTTATAACCCCAGCTGCACATCCGAGTAGTTTCCATTGCTTCCAATAATATCGTCCAATATCTTCCAATATTTCCAATCCTTCTAGTTTCATATGGATTACCAACACATGGCGGTCATTTATGGGGTGGTGTGGGAATCGGGGCCCGATTCACAATGTTTTTTTTGCCATGGAAACTGGTCAAAATTGGTCATGGTGACAGCTGTCAACACCTGGTACTGCACTTCCAGGCTACCTAGAGAACCAATGTGGTGGAAAAACGCACCCACTTTCGGCTGAATCGGTGTGTTTGATGATACCTTCTGATGAGACCTTACTTTTTGTTAGCCGGGCTAAAGGACTAGAGTAGCCTTGTATGCATGATACATAATTACTCTTGTTGTTCCCAGTCGTGTTTGATGATTGACAGCAGCGGACCATTGAAAGAGCCGCTGTCAACCATCATTATTTACCATCATCACTATTCAAAATAGTCACTATCCAACCAGTATTCGCACTAGCATGCATTGACCGTGACTTCTACATCACCATTGCTGACCACTTGCAAATCTCATCCACCATGCCCAACCATCATTAAGGTCATAAGCAACCAAGTAATGTTGGTTTCTGATTAGTATCTACCTGTTGGTTTCATCTATTTTCATTACTTTAGGGGGGTTACACTAATCAGAAACCAACATTACTTTTCATTCAAAATAATCAATGATTCACCAACTTATTGATAGGTCATGGTCATTAAGTCAGTGGTATCACTATCAACCGTCACCACCCGCCTGCCTCATCCCCCGGCAGTCCTCCGAGCCGGTTCTGAAATAAGAGAAGGCCAGGATCACATTGCCTTGGTCCCCAAGCGATGAAAATCTGAGGTTAATCGTACTGGGCAATGTGAAAGGGTGATGGTTTATAAATGGGTGATTTTTATAAATGGGTGATTATAAATGGGTGATCATAAGGGTCAACTTTTCATTAATAAACCACTTTATAAACATGATCAATCATAGTCAATAGTGGACAATCAAAGGGTGATGGTGTACAAGTATAAGTTTGTTAAACATGATTGAGAAACATGATCCAACACATAGAATTATGAAGTATGCAGAAAATACAAATGTAACAGTTTCGCTGGATGGTTCACATGCCTTTTCCGGTGGTCGATGTATTCTGCAAGTATTAAACAACTGGACAATATAGATGAAGATTAACGATGATAAACGAATATAAACAAATGATACAAGTACGGAAATAGACCAAACGTGCTTTCTTCCACACCAGGGAATGTAAACAAAACATACCTACCTACCTACCTACCTACCTACCTATGTGGAGGAACTCACCATCAACAAAGGGATGGTTTTCCAACTGGAAGTTGAATCACCATGTCCATGTTGTTCTGAACTTCTTGGGGGTTGGGCTGTCCCCGTCCGAGCAAAATTCCTGCACTCACTGAAGTC
Organism: Symbiodinium kawagutii; assembly: GCA_009767595.1. Lineage (NCBI taxonomy): Eukaryota > Dinophyceae > Suessiales > Symbiodiniaceae > Symbiodinium > Symbiodinium kawagutii. The sequence goes on along the minus strand of VSDK01019212.1, from coordinate 531,579 downwards.
TGGAGTGCGTTCCCATCCAAGATGCACAGGTTCACTGGGAGCATCTTCTGCTTGGACTCCAAGACCAAGGGAGTCAAGGCGTTCATCAACGTCTGGCGATGGGAACTCTCAACTTTTTTGGGGCATCGATAGTGACCTTGGGCCATCCTTGATCAACCGTGACCCAAATCGACCCTGTGCCAGTGATATACCTGCACTATCCAAATGCAGAATCTCTTATAGTCGGAATTGCACGCACGCAAAGTCAGGGTGTGACCAGCGCAACACTACGAAAGTCCCTGTAGTTGTGCGCTCCTATTCTCCCCTTCATAATTCACCATCATTACACTCTGGTAAACCAACCTGGACGTGGGAAATCCATCATTTGGTGGTTTCTCAAAATAGGGAACCCCATAAAATGGTTGGTTTACTACTATAAATGACTACTATTGGATGATCTGGGGGACCCCCCTATTTTGAGAAACCACCATTTACAGCTGGTTTACCCCAACAAAAACTGGGGTGATTTCCGGAACTTCCAGGTGGGTTAACCGGCCTAACCTCGGCGCCTCGTCGTGGTATCGGAGCTTCGAGAGGCCTCGGACCAGTTTCACCATGTCGCTCTCCGAAAAGTTGCGGCCCGCAGCGGTGCGGTCAGTGAGCTCAGCGCACACGTCCTCCTGAACGAGGCGGGATGCAACGGATGTGAAGAAAGGTTGATGGTGGTCATCAATGGTTATAGTGGTTTTAATTGTTTACACTGGTTAATGGTTACTAATGGCTGGTTCATGGTTATAATGGTTTTAATGGTTATAATGTTTGTAATTAATGGTTCACAATGGATATAATGGTTTATAATGGTTTATAACGAATTAATAATAGCTGGTCAATGGAGTTATACTGGTTGATCATGGTTTTCAATGGTTGACTAATCAAACAAGTCCATTTGTTTTGGTTCATTGGTGTTGAACATATATTGGGGATACCCATGTATTTGTCCCCATCATGTCCGTATATTATATGTTCATACCAATGGTTGGACAATAAATAGAATATTGGAAATATTGGGGATCCATACAGAAAAAATACTTTAAATACATATGTTTGGGTATAGAATCTTGAAAATAATTTGACAATACCAATGCATCCCCACAAATTCATATGTGTATCATAGTCTATGTATCATTGTTATACAGTATGTAGTAATTATAGTCGTTTATAGTCTATGTGCCGTAGCTTATGAATCCATCTCGATACATGTCATACTGTACCACTAGTTTAGCCATTATCGACCCATTGATCAAACATTAAAGTCAACAATTCATAAACTACTAATCCATATCACATGGAACAAGGGTTTGTCCATCAAAGGTGTACCCTGAAACTGGTGGTTTTCCTAGCCCGTCTGTGTTACATTGTCTTTCTGCTATCCTGTAGCTTGCCTTCAAACCAGTCCTCTTCTGCAGCTGCGGGGGGGGGGGTGATTGACACAAGAGAGCGTGGTGGTTTCCCTATCAATAACTGATAATCATTCTTTGATGATTCGTGTTACCACTACTGATGGACAAACTCACAAACAAATCTTTAACCATTCTTGTGAATTATCCATCATACTTGTCCCTATCATTGACCACTATGAACCGCTATTGACTATCATTGACCTTTACACACCATTAACTACCACTAATTCACCATTCTGAACCAACTAGCCACTATTTCCATCGATTTACTAACCACTATCAACTATTACTTGATTAACCACTATCATCCCCAGTTTTCCCCTAGTATTAACAATGATTAACTGGTTGGTGGTTTCAACCCCCTATGAAAAATATTAGCCAACCAACTGTTTGTTAATGATTACTAGGGTCTAGGGAAAATAAAAATGCCAATCAAACCAGCAACCAGATTATTAAGCACTATGAACTATTACTTGATGAACCACTATCATCCCCAGTTATCCCCTAGTATGAACCATTCTTAAGCGCCACTATGAACCACTAGGCTGACCACTACAAACCCATCGTTGGCTGCAACGAACGTCTCACCCGTCCAGCGCGACGACGTCTTTGACTTGGAAGTTGCTCACCTGGGTGCCCCAAACGTGACGGATCCAAGGGGCGAGATCGCGAGGCGAGGGGCAACTGGTTGAGGTACGAGCTGCTGCAGAGAGTTAGTGAAGTTAGGTGAAGTGGTTAAACATTAGTTATAGTTAGTCAATAGTTAAATAGCAATTATTCATAGAACTAAAGTTACAGTTCATTAAACTAGCAAAATTAGATAAAGCTAGCTAAGAGTTTAATAAACGTTGATAAATTCATGAAGAGTCTTTAATGAAGGTATAGCTAAATCGCTGGCAACTTCGGTTGCGGGTCCCTCCGGAGAGGCTCTAGCTTCAAATCATTCGCCGTTCCAACAGTTGGTTGCCGGCTTTAAACCTTCCCGGCCACAAAGAACCCCATGTGGTTGCCACCTCACTTGGCTTTCCGAGCTCATGGTTGGAAAACACTGCGCAGTTTCACCATGGTTTAAGAGTGCACCATGGCAAATGATCAAATTGTCACTTGGATAAAGAGTGACTATGACTTTCTTGTTGGCCACCAATCATTGCAACGCCTTTTTTATCATTCGGGGGTCAGGCATGGCGAAACAGCGGCCATCATCATGGCACCACTAACCAGCCATCAGCATCAGCCATGGCTACAAGCAGTACCGAGGCATGGTTGAGCTGGGACCATGGTCAATTAAGCATTTTAGATGGTGATAGATGGCAAATAGATGGTTAATACTAGCCATATTTAACCATTCTCAAGCACTAGTTTCCAGCACTGCCCTGCTGAAGAATTGCAAGTGGTAGCTCATAACGGATAGTCTGCTTCGTGGGGGATGACAAGACCATGAAATTCCACCAGGTGTCAAAACAATTCACAGATTCTGGGGGTGAAAAGCTGGTTTACGCCCCTGGTGCACTTGACCGCATCACCAAAACGAACTGGACATTACAATTTAAGTATCCCAAAAATGAATTGTACTCAGGAAATCAGCCATTTGAGGCGCACCGCAATCTGCCATACATGGTGTACACAGGTGATTTGCGGGTACTCTTGGGAACACTGGGTACCGGGTAATCCGAGTATGCCACCCTCAACTATCTCACAATTTCTTGCCATCCTAGCGACCTGCATGCTCTTTCAGGTGCTTCCCTGAAACCACGAAATCCATCGAGAACCCAACCTCTTTTGATGATCCATACAGCTGGTGATGAGTGATCTCGGGCAACCAGCTTGGGTAGCCAGCAGTTATTGCGAGAACCTGTGAGAACCTTGTTCCAACATATTGGGTTTGTCCACAAGTGGTGGTACTTCCTAACCATCCAACAATAGCCTTTCTTCGTAGGAAAACCACCATTTCACACCAAGACGCGTCGCTGGCAGAATAAAACTACCATTTTTTGGTGGGTATACCATTTTAGACAAACCTATCTGGTAAAGCCATCATTTCTGCAGGCCTACCAGACCAATTTCTGCTCACCAGAAACACCAAGGCACGGCAAAAATCACTTCGCAAAGCTCCCGGGTTGAAAGCTCCTGGGGGCTGCGCCCTTGAAACACTTGTTTCCACCTGGTGTCCATGACCCTGTGGAAACCTCCGGTAGCTTGGAAAGCTGCTAAGGCTCTACTGCAGCGAGGTTACTGAATTTGGCGCTCCCAAACCACCTGTCATGTGCTGTCCTTGGACCCCTCTTCAACAGCTTTGGCAGCATTCTGCAGCAACTCTTCATCGAAGAAATCCCACTTCGTACTGCTGCAAACTGACAGGAAAATGCAAGCACCCTGAGCATTCAAAGCTCCTTCTTGCAAAGCCAGCGAACCTGTCAGATCAACGACGTATCTGCGGCGATTCTTGCGGCGATCTTTGCTACACCCCAACGCTGCTGTGGAATTTCATGCCAACCTACTTCGTCGAGCTTATCTTAGTCTCACATTATTGCTCCACTAAACCATCCATTTCTATGCTTCATCCACCTAATCAGCCGCCATCGATTCGTTCATCCCATCATATCCCATCTTCAAAGATTCAGCTGCACGGACCTGTAAGATTTCAGAACAGGGTTGAATGATGGGTTTCAATGAAAAAATGGCGGTTCTCAAAATAGAGGACTCTCAAAACTGGTTGGTTCATGGCTACAAATGACTATTGGATGATTTGGGGGTACCCCTATTTTGAGAAACAACCATATCCCCCCCTACCAAGTCGACTTGGCCCAGGTCCCCAAGTCTCATCAAAGCTCCTCAAACTGCTGGCCTTGTCGGCAAATGGCATGTAGCAAGACGTATTCTTCGTGCAGATCACCCTTACCCAAGGCACGAGCCAGCATCGGAAGGCTTTCTGCTTTGATCTCCTGAGCTGGTTCTGGTGCCAACAGATGCCCGTACAACTGTAGTGACCATCAAATCAATCAGGGTGACCTGGATCATCACAAAAAATCCCAGGATATCCCTGGTTTATGTCTAAGTGAACGTCCCAACAGCTTATTAGTTTCGTCTATGAACAGCCAGGCAGGGTAGCCATAGGAGGCTTGGAATGCCCCGTCTCCACCAGGTCTCATTTCTGAGCAGCTGATGATGGTTGAGTCCTGGAGTATGGGTTACCCGTCCATATCCATGGACAAAACCCCTGTTATAATAGCTCAAAATCCCCCACAACCTCCCCATTGCTCATTATAATCAATCATTTTCAAGCATCATTAGCTCCTGTACCAAGCATGATCATCATGGTTTAATCATTATCATCTTTACTTTAACCATGATGAAAAATAAACAAATAATAATATCAACCAAAAGATCACCTCTAGTTCAACCATTTACTATCATTTCTAATCATTACTACCATTTGGTGCAGGCACTCCTGGGGGCCGCTCCTGGCCCCGCTCCCCGGGGCCAACTCGGGATACCCCGTGGCCGGCTCCACTGGCCCAAGCCACTGGCACTTGGCTGCCGATGATGCGCACCAGCTCTGCCAGAGTTTGGGTCAAGCGAAGGCCCAAGCGATGCACGGCGCAGAAGAGATCCGTGGCATCGTTCCTGGGGCGTGATTTGTTTTTTTTTAATCATTTGGCGAGCTGGGTCAAGCAGTTAACCAACCAATTTCATGGTGGATATTCCCCAACCAACTATAGGGAAAATAATGGTTAATCATAGGGGAACCAGGGGTACAGGGTTTTGACCCACAGCCATTTTTTAATCATTCAAAACATGCTTGACGACAGAATGGTAGATCCAGATGGACCCTGTGGGTGCTTCTCAAGCCATCGGGGACCCCCAAAATGGTGGGTTTTGTTGCTATGCATATGATCCATATGGGCTCAGTTGGGGGTAGCCCCTATTTGAGAACCCCCTGTATACTAGTAAACCAATCGTAGTTTAAGCATCAATATAGCTGGCGATTTAGCATCTCAAATACAAGGGGTTGTTGATATGGATCGAAGACTATGACCATCAAGCATAGGTTGTTAGCTAATAGTTGTAGATATTGATGAACCTATCAGAAGCAAGCGGCTAATCGTGATTAAAAGATTACCCAACATTGACCGTTTGATCACTTGTGTTGGTCTCAATGGTTGAGATTGTCTATTTGTATTGGTTCACAATGGTCAATACTGCATGATGTCTCACGCTCAATGATGACTAATGTTACTGTCAATCCCTGGTTCATAACCAACCTTCCACGGTAGTTATGACCAGTGATTTGATCACAAGGGATTGAACAGTCTGGCGAGGCCGAGTTGTTCTATGGTTCTAAGTGGTACACATGGCTGAATGTTAAAGTAAATGGTTGACACCAACATCCCATTGGTCAATAGTAATCACCAGTGGATGCTAATCAAATCACCTCATCAAATTGCGTAAACAACCCGATGGATGCTAATGGTAATGATGGTTGATGCCAACATCCCACTGGTTACTAGCCACAGGGGCCGTCCTTCTCTCTTTCTGGCAAGTCTTCACCATGCTTCGCATGGACACTCACCAAGCAAATCGGAGGTGTAACTTGCATGCACGCGACAAGATATGTAACTAATCAACAAGGTACATATCTTGCAATATGTCGTAGGCAGTCAGTCAAGGAAACGGATCTTACACAGATCCGATTTGTCCTGACGAACAGAGCTTGATACAGTAACCCTCACTGATCTGCAGCAGTCACCGAGCACTGGCCGGCTGGTTCAACCCTTCCCTGGCGTAAACTACAAGACAGACCTCTTTCAGCACCAAACAGCGACTGTTGGTGCTTTGGCAACCATCATAAAAAAATCATCATCAAACACCATCATTTATTGAATTTATAGCATTTTTGCTGATGGTTGGATTTCCTTCCCTACCAGCCAAACATATCTCTAGACATCAAACTCAATAAAAAAAATACAAAGTATTCAAATGGGCTATTAAGCTCGTATTTTCGGTATTTTCCATAAATTTCAAAACCTTCACAATAATCATGAAATTGTTGTTAGCTTAAAACTATTCATCTTGATCAATTTCAAAGACATTTTCCCAGCTTCAAACTATCATGAAAGTAAAAATAATTCATGTGATCTCACTATCAATCTCCACCATCACAGTAGTATGGATCCCAGTATCATCACCCCATCAACTACTCTTAACCCCGGATCACTAAACCCCTGGGTACGATTGTCGGTTATCATCCTATATTAGTAGCCATCATTAACTATAAGTTATAATTATACTTTTTAATACTACTACCCATCAAATCATTAGTACCTATTACTAAAATCATTACCCTATATAAACTATCAATTTATAATTAGAGTGGGTAATGGTGCGTATTAAACTATCAATTTCACTATTAGATAGTTTGACCCTAAACTATCAATCTCCAGATGTTTAGTTTGGTCAAACCTATCAATAGTGAATGGTTACTATCAATTTCATAATATTTAGCGAAAACCATTGGATTACCTTAGTTTAAACCAAATAAATCCTGGATAAACCTGGTTTATTAATCACCCATTAGTGAAAACCACCAAACTATCAATCAATCCAGCACCCAACCTGGGATCCAGTGGAGAACACGACCGAGCTACGCAGTCCATGGCGTTTCAGCGCCCGCGCGTTGATCGCAGATCTGCTTCACCAGAGCCGAGATCCTGAGACGCGTTTCGCGTCATGGCCAAGGCAATGGTGAGTTATGACCAGTCATCATGGTCAATGCTGGTGAATTAATCTAGTTATGACTAAGTGATGACCGTTGATAGTGGTTAATGATTGGTGAATTCAGATAGCTTTGAACATCAAAAGTGGTTTATATTTGTTGATATAGCCAGTCATAATGGTACTGGAGAATCATAGGGATTCATAGGCCGGGATTAATAATATAGTTATGACCGTTGATAATGGTTCATGATTTCTTATGTAAGCATTCACTGGTTAATATAGCCATAAATACTGGTGAATCATAGGGATTCATAATGGTTCCTACTGGTGAATCGTTGGGATTAATATGGATTAATATAGTAATCACATGTAATCACTATATACAATGTCTAAACTTGGGTAGGCCAGATACTCCATGTATGGTATATTTAGATTTATAAGTAAATAGTAAATGTAGGTAAATACACCATATATGGAGCAGGTGGGTAAGGATTCATAACCAATAATAATGATTCAACAACTGTAAACAACTATAAACAACTATTAGTTCGGGCTTCGTAAGCCATTCCGAACCCAAAAAGCTATGGTTGGTTTACGACTATAAATGGATATAAATGGCTGATTGAATGGATTAGGTACTCCTATTTTCAGAAGCACGGATTTTGGGTAAATTGATCCATGGAAAGAGATGGATGCTTTGAATCCATTGTGGCTCCATTATAACCAATAAATCTAGTAATTCTATAACAAGATCTGGATGATAATAATGGATATTGGTGATTGGTTCATGTAAGTGTGCATCCATGATCGTCTGGTTAAATATTAGTCAGGACTGATCTGGTGAACTTAGATCATCTTTAGCGTGCACAGCTCGTGGTACCGGTGTAAACGAGATGCCTACTGGATCGTACGGGTAGATATTACGGACCACTTCTTTCATAGCCAGTCAATTCGTACCTTGAGCATCATTCAGCATCACCCTGAAGCAGTGAATAACCGAAATCATGAGGACTTAAGATGATTGTGCAAAGAATCAAACATCACCACGAAAGACATCGTGACTTCGATCACATCTGTTGATAGATGATCACCAACAACAGCAATACAAAAGCCAGCACAGTCCATGACCAGTCAAGGATGACTTGCTCGCCAACATCTCCACCCAACACTGAGATCTCGAACACAGGTATTGCTACAAATAGTTAGGTCTATGTTTGGTTTTTGGGAAATCATCTGCTTATACCTGGTTTAGGTACTGCAACCATGGCTCTCGACAGTTCCCCCACCCATGTTGGCATGTCAAAACCATTGGGTTACCTCCGCACCCAAAAAAACACCATGGATTTTGCATACAGTACCAGCCATCGCTTTGGCATGGTCTCAGTATCAGTGTCGTGGAAATGCAAGCATCCCAGATGTGATCAGCAGCCGATCTTCAGCTGAACTCCGCTGCCCAAGTTTCTCCTCTTCACGCACTCTTCGAAAGGCCGGGCGCCCTCCGTTGTGTGCCAATGCACAGAAGACTTCCAGGGCCGCGGGGCCAAAGTCTCTGCTTCTCTCTGAGAGAAGTTCAGCAAAGTGCTGGGACAAGGCCAGGATGCCTCCATCAGATCCCCACAAGGCACCACGAAGACCTGGCTACAGGAGTGATTCCAAGTTGGATCACGGGATTGGCCATGAAAAGCATCAGGTACATGCTAATACTATGGCAATTTCTCTGAGATTTCATCCGTATCTACATGTGGAACTTCCTTTGTGACAGATTCACGCGTGGAGATTGAGACTCGATATTGTTCTTAAATAGTGTTCTTCCCGTTTCAAAACCATTCAGTCAACATTGGTCCACCACTTTCTAAACTGCTTGAGCCTTCGAACTGGTTGATCAATTTGGATCATGCCAGCATTTGCCATTTCATGAGACAAAATCAACACGTGTTGTTGTGAACCACCACGAATGACCATGTATCGAATCGACCAACTTCTCTGGCCCGGCGGCGACCTTCAGTCTTGTTCTTTGCATCCTCGATGGTTTCCTGTTGCTGCATGGGAGCTCTGCATCTACATACGCTAGACTGAAACTGTAGCTGTGATTTAGAGGCATGTTACGCCAACTGTGACTAATCCGACCAATCCCACTGCATCTGCACATAGATTGCATGTTGACCTGGTCGAAACACCATGCACTTATTCAATGTCCTTGAGGATAAACATGATTTTTCACCGGCAATACTGAGAAATATGACACAACCAACTATCATGGCATATGAAATATTTCCATGCATGGTATAACAAAGCGTTGGTGGTTATGACCCATCTCAAAAACATTCGTCAATTGCATACTCATCCCTGGGTGGAAAGCAATACAACTGTACGAAACCGGCAACCCAGACCCGGTATGATCAACTGTCATGAGAATTCGCCGGAGATTTGCCAAGCTGCGATTGCTTTGATCAAACTCTTGGGATGCTCGCATAGATATCTCGCATGTTGAGTCACTACGTTCGCGGTCGCCCATAGCAAGGGCACGCCGAGGTCGCTGGAGACGCGCAAAGCCCAAAGAAACTGCTGAGAGCTCAACTTCCCAGCATGTGTTCGCAAAGTTCTAGACACCTCCAGGCGTGCTGCGTGGCTGTTGTGCTGTACAGCCCTGCTGTGAAACTGCAAAAAGTGTCTCAAGAGTGGCGCAACTACATTGGCCTACAAACCCAATAGTGAAACTGCACGATGAAACATCATTGTATGGAGACTGACCCCTCTATATTCAAATACAAAGTAACATCCCAGCATCTGGATGTTGTGACTTTACCACCATAATTAGAAGTCTTGTAAAATCCTTTGTGCAACGTTGTGCAACATAATTACTGCACCATTTGTTACACCCATCTCAGCTAGTTACACCATAGTGTTAGCTAATACATGTTTGCACCCCCCAAGAAATGGTGTACACCAGCATTAGTTTGCCTCCAAATGAACCTAAAAGGATTTGCCAATCATCAGCGATCCGTGGAGAGATGATGGCATCCCGCATCCCCAACGTTCGAAGGTGGATAAGATGGGCCAACAAACCGGTCTCCTGTAGGTAGAGAGTCACCTTTCATCAACCAACAAGTAACCACAAATTCATACAAATTCATCATTCTTCAACTTCCATTTGTTTTTACCAACAAGTAACCAACAAGTAACATTTGTTGAGTCCTGGTGATGACCCCGTTCTCCACCTTGGACGCCGTGG
>VSDK01019212.1:483230-520951 GCA_009767595.1 Symbiodinium kawagutii | reverse complement strand
CTGCCGGCGCTGCCCTGGCGGCCCCATGGAGCCAGCTCTGCAAGTGGCTCCTGCGCAGACCCAGCGGCAGTGCTCCGCTCTCCCGGGCAGCGAGAAAGCGCCAGGCGCCCGTGGCAGTGACGCCACCTGGAGCCGGGGCTGGTGAACTTTCAGGCATGGCGAGAGCCAAAGTCGCCACCATTGATCATGGTCACCCGTCTTTAGCCACAAATCATGGTCACTTTAGCCAGAAATCATCAGTCTTGATCATAAAGCATGACTCTTGACCATAAACAATTGACCATTGCCATCAAACACACCCAGCTTTGCTAGCCAAGACTAGCCTTCCTTATTGCTAGTGGCATCTTGTGGGGATCCATGGGCCGCTGCACAAGCCATCGCAAAGTATTGCTAGAAGGCTTTGGGTCAAACCCTTAGTCCCCCTGGTTCCCCTATCATTCACCATTGTTTCCCTTATTATTGTTGGTTATTAACCCCCATTAGTTGGTTGGTTAATAATTGACCCATAGCCATGTATAGCTGGCATATCCCCTATTATTGTTGGTTGTTATCTCCTATTACTAACCATTAACCAGCTATTATGAACCACTGTTGGTTGGTTAATAATTGACCCATGTATTGCTCGAAGATTCCAGGCTGATTCCAGGTGCACCTGGAGGTTCTGGAGAGCCAGCCAATCGGTCTCGTCTCCACGACCTCGCCACGTCGCGCTCGAGGAAGCTCCTGATCCGAGCCGCCACACGGCGCTCGCGGAAGCTCCGCAAACTTCGTGGCATAGCACCGGGAGGCGGCACGCTGTGTCATGGCGTAAGCGGTTCTAGACCATAGACGCTTGAAAGCTCATGTGCTGATCTTCTGAGTCATGGCCATTACCATCATGATCCACTGTTGATATCTGTTGATTCTTGATTGATTCTTGATCACCCTTCAATTGATGACCATCCTCAACACCAATGGTCCAACAGTTCAAACCATTCTGCATCACCAAAACTGAGCGAAATCGTGTCCAGATCATGATTCCAATAGTGGGGGTGCGCTTCAGCCAGGTTGCTCCACCTGCTGCGCAGCTCTTTGGAGTCAATTCACCGAGTATTTCTGTCTAAATTGTACCGGTGTATTGACATGGATCTATCCTTACTGGTAAATGATGCTTGATAGGCTGGAGAACTGAGATTGAGAATCGTTAACCAGCTGGGCAATCCCGGTCTGTCAAAATGAACCTCCTTTTATCAGCTATTACTAAGCACATATTTTGGAGCGACCAAACTCGACGCTTCTCCGAAGGAGTTACAATCAGAGATGTCAGTGCTTGACTGGTTGGTCGTTGGAACATGTTGGAACATATTGGAACATGTTGGGACCCATCGCACACATCTCGGTGCTCTGATGCTCATCCCCAGCTGTGGTTGAAAATAAAAATATTTGAACCCACCAACCAGGTGAGTTTCATGTCAAACTTCAGGGCAGGTCGCTTGATGACCCTGTTTGTCAAAACGTTCATGTGCTAACAAAGCCCACGTGGCAATCATCTGTCCACGGTGGAACCATCGTGAGCCCACTGCCACTGATCCTGGCACCCGCAACACACAAGCTTGTGGATGGTTAATAGTGGTTAATAGTGGCTAAAAATGATTCTCAAACATCATCAATTATTGATTCAAACAATGATTTTCAATAACCTTAATGACCATGATTGATCAGTGGTTGATCCTTTTAAATCAATTTCCAATGACTCCGTCCCCTGTTCTCTTCGGCTCAGCTTCACGCTGGAGCCAAATGGCAGCGGTGGAGGGCATGTAAAGATGCAAGCTCGGCATTTGCGGGAAGAATGACCGGCTGAAAAGGCCGATAACTTTATGTAAATCTATATACATGAATACATTTATTTCCAGCCAACCGTTGATCATGTTGTTGACGGTCCCTGGGTTCCCCCGGCTTTCCGAACCAGCAGCAGGGCGTCGCCATCATTCCCCAGCAGGAGATTGGGGTTGGACCTCAGGGCGCCCTGCCATCGTGGGTCACTCACAGTACCGCTGGGACCCAGGAACCCTGCAGCTGTACAGCGTTGGGAAACACGAAAAAAAAAACGCATGATTTGTTGGATTGCAATCAGCATGAAACATTTGGAATGACCGTTCCCTGAAATGAAGAAAATTGAACTGCATGGTAGTACGCAAGTTTCTGCCATAACCTACCCTGGATTCTTGCAGGGTGATCGATTCGATGGCTCGCAGTTGGTCCTGCTTTCCATGGGTCTTCGTTTTTGTGAGTGCCGAAATTTGTCGTGGGTGAAGAATCTTGGTGTGTGACACACCCTCACTATCTGCAAATTGTGTTTATAGTTTATATAACATAAACATCTCTAACTTGACATCTCTGCTTCTCTGACATCTCCTCTGACGGTCTGCTACAACCTCCATAAGTGAGACGTTTGACTTCCAAATTTTCTTGAATACATGTATATACAAAAAAGGAATGCATGTCTGTGCACATGGCTCTGAGTTACAATAATTGCTCTGAGTTATATATATATATAGGTAATTGCAAAAACATATATGTATATGAATATATAATAAAACACTAGTTGAAGGTTGTAAACCATCTGAAATACATTAGTTCATCCTTCAGTTATCTCCAACTATTGGAGAAAAAACAAAACATGTCTCAAACCAGCCAATCCACCAAAACAATATTATGTGCCTGTCCACGAATGGTTGCACCTACCAACCATCCAAGTTCACAACGAATGGTGACTTGGGGTACAGCATGGCTTTGGACAAACCCGTATATCTCTTTGTAAAAACATATTGAATAATAAACTATAAACCACCCATTCTGTAGTCATTTGCCAATACTCCCAACCAATGATGATTGGTTGGTTGGCAGAATCAGTCAATAGTAATTATTTATCACAATAAATTTAAATGATAAACCAATCAAGTAATTATTGATAAACCAGGAAATGAGAAATGACTACTATTGATACCACATATTGCTTATAATCATCAAGAAGCCACTATTTCAAGGTACCAAATAATATTGGTGTTTCTCAAGTCATGGGAGAACCCCCAAATCATCTAATTTACTAGTACTTAATAAACCACCCAACACCCAAACATCGGTTAATCATCCAATCAGATTCATAGTAACAAACCTACTATTTTTGGGACTTCCCTGTGGCTTGCGAAACCACTATAATGTTAATACCTTGTAATAATAAACCCCTCCCCCCTTCTTTCGATAACCCCTAAATAAACTTATGAAAAAAATCAGTTTGCAGGAAATCCAGAATCTAGTTCAGTATTGCTAAATGAATAATTGGCTAATTGTTGAGGATAATTACAAAAACCAGAACTCTGCAACATCTGGATTATGAATCTAGTATTGCCAAATGAATTGGCTAATTGTTAAGGATAGTTAAAACCAGAACTCTTCAACATCTGGATCATGAGTTTAATATTGCTAATGAATTGCCTAGTTGTTAAAGACAATTTCAAAAATTAGAAGCCATCAGATGAAGATCCTTTATTTAGGGGGGTTGAACACACATTTTATTAAGAGGATCTCAAGCTTCAAGGCTACACCCTTTGTGAGATTGATGATTTTTAATTTCCGGATAGGGTTTTAAATTAGGAATTTATCAATTGAGGGTTGAGAACTTTTTCGGACATCCAATATCTGGATCATGAGTTTAGTATTGCTAAATGAGTTGCCTAATTGTTAAAGATAATTTCAAAAATTAGAAGCCATCAAATGAAGATTCTTTATTTAGGGGGGTTGAACACACATTTTATTGAGAGGATCTCAAGCTTCAAGGCTACACCCTTTGTGAGATTGATGATTTTTAATTTCCGGATAGGGTTTTAAATTAGGAATTGATCAATTGAGGGTTGAGAACTTTTTTCCGACATCCAATATCTGGATCATGAGTTTAGTATTGCTAAATGAGTTGCCTAATTGTTAAAGATAATTTCAAAAATTAGGGACAGGATTCAGATTCTTTTTCCACCAAATTTGGTTGCCCCAAATTTTTTTTGGCGTACTTTATTTAGAGGGGGTTTATTGTTGCAAAACGGGATTTGGCGAACTTTATTTTGAGGGGTTGTATTAATGCAATCTCATTGTTAACCTTATTAGCCACTATAGTGCCCCAAAAAACCACCATATGGGAGTTTCTCAAAATAGGGGTACCCCCAAAACATCCATCATTAGTTATTTCCACTAAGTCAGCCATTTCTAAGGGCCCCCTATGGCTTGAGAAACCACCATATCATCAGCCATTGGTCTATTCCCTAGTATTGTGGATCATTCCCTATTATTAACCATTAACCAGCTATTGTTAGTGGTTTCTCAAGCCATAGGGGTACCCAAAAAATGCTTGGTTTATTACTACCAGATGGTTTAACCACCATATTAAGTATTGGTTTCTGGTGGTTCTGACTCCGATTGGGGCACCAATCAATGGACCCTGAAACCACAACAGCACAGCACAGCACAGCACATCCCTAGCTCCGGTACCGAGGCTTTGCCCTGATCGTCTGCAGGAGGGTTTTGGCCTTGCGGCTTAGCCGAGACACGGCTGGGCGACGAATGACATGGTGGGGCTATATTAACCAACCAACTAATGGTTGATAATAGCTGGTAAATGGTTAATAATAAGGGATGATAACCAACAATAACAGGGGATATACAAGCTATATATGGCTATGGGTCAAGCAGTTAACCAACCAATGTCATGAGGGATAATGACCAACAAAAACAGGGAAAACAGCCTGGTTAATAGGGTGTTTCTCAAGTCAGTTTGGGGGACCCCAAAATCATCCATTTTTATCACCCATCTGTAGTAATAAACCAACCCCATTTTTGGGGGTACCCCTATGGCTTGAGAAACCACGAACAATAGCTGGTTAATGGTTCATAATAGCGAATAATGATCCACAATACTAGGGAATATACCAATGGCTGATGATATGATGGTTTCTCAAAACAGGGGAAAGCCATAAAATGGTTGGTTTAGTGCTAAAAATGACTCATATTGGATGATTTGAGGGGCCCATATCTTGAGAAACCACCACATCATTCAAGTTCCGAAGAAGTGACCATCACACAGACTAGTAGTCTCTGCCACCGGCATCGCGCGCCTTCAACCCGCATTGTCCGAAAAATATGAGTGTTTTTTTGGCTTAACTAACCTCAATCATGAAATTTAGCATTGGTGACGACTGGTATTCATGGATGCGCTTCGCAGCAATGGTGAACTGCTTCATCTGTCCACTACTTTGGAACGAGTAAACCAATTGACCATGGTCATAACCCGTTCCATACCTAAGCCACATAAAAAAGGGTATGTGTTTGCTTAGAATACGTTACACATGATCATGTTGAATATGCAAGTCGTCTGGTAAATTTCCACTATGCTTTGGCCAACTAAGACACTTGTTGAAACTAACAAAGAAGTATGAACCAGGTGATGATCACGATTCTCATTAAAACAATAAACCTATAATCATCATCAGTCATCATTCACCACTAATAACCATCTGGTTGGTGTTTTCGACCCCTATGAAACATATTAGTCAACCAACCATTTGTTAATAACTGCTACAAAAAATCAAGCTGTTTAAAACCACCAACCGGCCATAAACCAGCCATAAACCATCATAAACCATCGTAAACCATCATAAACCTATCATCATCATCATCATCATCATCATCATCATCATCATCATCATCATCATCATCATCATCATCATCAATCATCATCATCATCATCATCATCATCATCATCATCCAATTCATATCATCAATCATCATCAATCATCATCAATCATCATCAATCATCATCAATCATCATCAATCATCATCAATCATCATCAATCATCATCAATCATCATCAATCATCATCAATCATCATCAATCATCATCAATCATCATCAATCATCATCAATCATCATCAATCATCATCAATCATCATCAATCATCATCAATCATCATCAATCATCATCAATCATCATCAATCATCATCAATCATCATCAATCATCATCAATCATCATCAATCATCATCAATCATCATCAATCATCATCAATCATCATCAATCATCATCAATCATCATCAATCATCATCAATCATCATCAATCATCATCAATCATCATCAATCATCATCAATCATCATCAATCATCATCAATCATCATCAATCATCACCAATCATCACCAATCATCATTCACCACTAATAGCCAGTAGCCCTATTGAACCATCATTGTTGAACCATTATGGTTAGTTACTATCCCGTATTAACAAGCACCAACCAACCACCAACCAGCCATGGTTCAGTATGACCGAGCGCCCGGCGCCACTCTGGTTCTCCAGCGCATGGGGCTGCGGAGCCTAGCTAGCGCCGGCCATGGTAGACCGAGCAAGCGGCAGGGTGACCAACGACTTGAGAAAAAGGGTTTCTAATTGTTAATATCCGACGAAATGGTGGTTTTTAATGGCAAGACTTCAGTTTAGGGTTTCTAATCGTTGAAAGTGGAGGATGGTTAGGAAAATGGTGTGGAAATAAGCAACAAACTGATGGTTAAACAACTACTATATGGTGGTTTCTCAAAATAACAGTGGTCAATAATGGATTGATGATGGCTAATCATCTTTAATAATGGTGATTGATGGGGGATAGAAACCACCAATAAAACCAATATAATGGTTTCTCAAGCCGTAGGGGTACTCCGAAAACGGATGCATTACTACTATAAAGGGTTGAACATGGATGATTTCGGGGCACCCCCAGTGTAAGAGACCCCCGTGTGAAAACGCTGACCTGGGAATGACAATTACACCACCGTGAATCACCTGCCACCCCCCCCTGCACACAAAACCTTTGCAAGTTGGATTTGATCAATCCTGAATCCCACCGTGATGTTTCGACTTTGAGAGACACACACACACCACACAAACAAGCACCAAAACCCAAATTGGCCAGACTGGACTGATGAACGTGGTGAATATAAAATCATCGCGCACTAATCTGATAGTTTTTTGGTTCTTGGTTTCATGGTTCATTCGCTTTCCCAATAGCACTTGCAGTTGTCAGGGGCCTCTTGTGCAGGGATCTTCATGAAAGCTCGCTGCCTAGCCGGGCAGCTATGCTACCGGAGGTTGCCATTCTTGAAACGTATGAATAGAAATATTGTATATTATATATATATATAGTATATATCATGTCAGAATTGAGTAATTGTGGTCCAGATGATTATTAGATGCTACCGGAGGTTGCCATTCTAACGTAATCATGACAGAATTGAGTAATTGTGGTTCGGATAGCTGGATATCCGTAACTACGAACAGCAAGTTCACCATAATTCACCGGATGGTTGCCTGCAAATATGGATGGTTCATTTATCAAAGAGGATCTCACACTTACGTTCAGTCACGCAGGGTGGCTCTGTCACGTTCAAACGGGATCCTCATGAGCTACAAAGCTTTGTTGGTTGGTGGTTTCAAACACTTTGAAAAAATTCAGTCCACCAACTACTGTATCCCTAAATATTGGGGTAAATAAAAAATGATTAGAACCACCAACCAGTTTGGTATCGATGATCTCATGATCACGTGGGTGCCCACGATTTCGGGACGGACGAAACCCTGGATTGGAGCTGACAACCGGCTGGTGTCCAAACTGATGCCAAAACACCTTACCAAATACAACAGTGAAAAGATCATAGCATGTAACGTAGCATGTATATTATAGCAAAACAAATCCAAATAATTGATCCAAAATTGCATTGGCAAATAACAACATGTAAAAAACGGCAATAGCATGTACTAACTGACTTTTCACGATTGCAATAATCATTGTATTTAATCCTGTACTTATTGCCCAATGATGGTTTGGAAAAACTGTACTGGTCTAAGTCTAAGTAAAATAGTTATCGCAATAGTAACTGGTAACTGTAGTAACTGGTCTCTGTAGTAACTGGTCTAGTACAGAACTGCCACGAGTTGATTTTTGGATCTTCAGAAATTTACCAAGGTTCCGGGAGGCGTGACCCGCTCAACCGGGAACTGGTGAACTAGCTTCATATTATGGTTGCTAAAGCCATAGGCCAGCCATAGGGAACCCGAAATGGCTGGTTTATTAACAAACAATGATTACTATGGGATGATAACTGGCGGTACCCCTATGACTTGAGAAATCCCCATGTGAAGGGTTTGATCATACCAGACACGGACTTTTTGTTGCAAGGGCCACCATTGTCTGAAAACCCTGGGGGTCAGCCACAACTGATCCATGTCACCAGCCACGGAGTGTTCTTCAATGCTTGTTTTGCTCTTTCACCGCAAAAAAGTGATTTGAGGGGACAAGTAGCTGATAGTGACATTGGCTATGAATGGCTACTAATGGTCACAATGATCAATACTTGCAAATAATTTGGGGGTACCACCATTTGTGGACAAGCCTTGTTGCAAGTATGCAAATTGATTGGTCAATGACAAACATGCCGCATGGATCTAACGAGTGGTTTTGCGGCTTACCACAACCTGGGCTCTGAAACGCTCCACATTAGGAGCTGTTCCGAATCGTTCCCGAAATGTTCAACGGTAAGATACTATGATTTAGTGACCTATTTGATTGGTGTTATTACTGACCATTGTTGTAACATGTTAACCATTGTGGTTACTACATGTTAAATGACACTAGCATTTAGTAATTGAGCGCATAATAGTTGTGAGTGTCAACAATGAATTAACACAATAAACCGGTATCAACGATGGTTAACGTTATTGGTCATTGGCCTCAGGTATAGCCGTTCGTATGAAACATGATGAATCATTATTGCCCTCTAGTAGATTACCATTGATTATCCTGGAAATTGAAAATCACCATATTTTATTTGAACAAAAACTGGGAAATTAGGCGTAAATGGTGGAATTTCCTTTCAATGGATGACAGCGCAAGGTTCATTTACCGCAGAGTATCATCATATCATCTACCGTGCAGCATACCCTGCCCAACGCCCAACCTCTTGCAGTAGTAGAGCCTTTCATCCTCAGAGCTGTCCTCATAGTCGTCCTGCAGATTTCTGCACGGCTTGGTGAATCCTAGCTTGGGATATCTATTGTTTGCGAGGGTTAGTCAATGAGGATGACGGTTAATCATGGTTAATTAATGATGGTGATTCATGGTTGATGACGCTTAAGCATGATTCATGAGTGACAATGACCAAAGATCGATGATTAGGCCATTTGATGCAAAGCAATCATAGGGAATCTCCCAGCCATATAGAATACTCCTATGGCCCCCACTCCACCAGTGGAGTTCGACTCATCGACCCGATTGCCGGCCCCAATTGTTCTTGTCTGCCCGAACCATCGGCCAAGCATCTGGAAGAGTCAAGCTATGTCAAACCGATCCAATCTTCGGGGACAGCATGAATGACTTCTGAATGATCATGAATGACCTAATCTCTGGTCAGTTCATTCTCGTTGGGAACCATGAGGAATCATTCTTTGGCTGGGTCAACACACCACCTATGAATCAGCCATGGGCACCCCGGGGTTTGGTGCACCATGGGTCATGATTCTACAGCCCACCAAATGGTTCACGGGCGGCCCATGATCAAGCTATGGCCAGTCTGGGAGCATCCATGGTGAAGCCAAACAAGCTGAGGGGAAGTTCTTGTTGCGGAGTATTTGACGAGTCATCATGTGATTAGCATGGTATATATTTGCCAACATTTTATAGAGTGCGCGCATAAAAAGTTACATGCAAAATAAATTGCATTTTGCTAAGCATAACGGACATGATGTTTGCGCAGAAATTATTCTGATCATATTGGATTTTTACTGCCTATAAGCACACATGTATGTGCGTGTATGGACTTGCATACTTGTAATAGCTATGTTGAATATACTTGTGCATAATCAATCAGTATGAATATCTAAAAAAACATGCGTGACCTTGGTAGTAATGGGGGATCAATAGAAAAATCTACCCTCAACTTTGGCCCAACCAGGTGGTGATTCACTATCAGCTATGGCAGCTATGGATCTGCATTTTCGAAAATGAATCAACATCTGGTCATGATTGGACTGACTGACTGACTGAATCATCTCTACTAGTTTAAACCATAATCTATAGAACCCACTATAGATTGGATTACAAATTGACAATGGATTTACTATACTTTACGTAGTTTGCATAATTTACATGTAGATTGGATTACTAATGAATTGGATGATGAAACCATAATCCACTATCAATTATTAATCAATGTTTTCATCAGCCAATTCACAGATAATTATCCACCATCAACATCCATTCACTAATCAATTCATAGCTTATAATCCAATTCGTCAGTATCAAATTACCAAGGAATTGATAGCTAAGTACCAAGGAATTACTTTGATAGCTAAAATTAACGGTGATAGTTTAATACTTGATAGCTATCAAATTTTGATACTAATAGCTAATTAGTGTCTCTTTTCAAAAACTATCTAATGAGGTTGAAATTTCAAACTAGATAGTAATAGCTAATGTTTTCAAAACTATCTAATGGCTACCCAGGATTAATAAACCCCTGGTTGATTAACTAGGGGGTTCCCATTTTAATGGATAACCAAGGCTTATAGGGGATACCCCCAATTAATAAACCTAGGGTTTAAAACCATTTAATAATATTGATCCTGGGTAGCCATAGGTTATTAATCCTAGGTTATACCCTACCCATAAACTATTGATTATTACCTATAAGCCTTGGTTATCCATTAAAATGGGTATCCCCTATAAGCCTTTATTTATTAAACCTATTAGCCAATTAATTATAGGGGATAACCCCAAGGTTTATTAATCCTGGGTAGCCATTAATTGGCTATCAAACTCATCTACTGAAACTATCACTGTGCTCCTGATGCACTTCAATGGCGCAGGGAGACGCATCGATAGCAACAAACCTCGCAACCGGGCGAGCCGCGGTAACAGGAGGGGGGTGACACGTAACCGGCCATTGGTCCAGTGGATGTTACCCGACCCCAGTGGCTCCATGGATGGTATATTTACCTACATTTGGGTCATTTTATATGTAAATTTAAATGTAGGTGAATATATCATACATGGAGCCACTGGGAACTGGGAAAGGATTAAGACATTTGAATTATCGTGATTAGTTAAACAGTTGGTCAGTGGATCATGATTTATTGATCTTAAGAAATTCGAATTGTCTAATCTCAACTGCCAAAGATGCAGTTAACATCTGGGGGGGTTCTCAACATGCTGGGGGCTCCGTAAAAAGGCTGTTTTATGCTGGTTAACTACATAAAATGATTGACAAACTGTTTGATTTGGGGGTACACATGGGTACACTATTTTGGGAAACAACCACGTATGGGGAATAATCAGCAAGGAATTAAAGCAACAAAAACAAAGAAACAAGGGCAAACACAAAGAAGCCAAGATACTCCCCCAGCACAAACAACGAACACTACTGGATATACTATATCCGATGCTGCAGGGCAATTATCAAGGAGCACACTAAGTAAACCAACAGGAATCAACATGCAACCATTGACAACCAACAAACCGACCACGGCCGACACAAGCACAACAGCTACAAGCAGCAACAACAACAACAACAACAGCACCAAGGACCCACGATCAAACACAAAACGAACACCGCCAGCAACCAACTGTTTTCTTCACGCGGCATGAGCTGTACAACGTGGTGGGCTACTAGAAACCCAGAAAATCTGCACTGGACCTGTCAGGCCACTCTCAGAAACGCATTATGTCAATGTGGGTCTGGGTCATAATAAAATACAGCCATTTCGCGAACTCCAAAAATCCACATCTAGTCATGTTTGAGGTATCCATCAGGGATATTGGGTTTTGACCACAGCCACATTGCCATCCAGCAACGCAAAGAGAGCTTCTACAGCTAGATTGTGCATGGAACATCTGGATCGGATACATGCAAAGCTCTGTCTGATGAGATCTCCCTTTGAATCGCGACGCTCTGGAAGTTGGCCGCACCCTACTTACCTAAACCTCCTAGGATCCAACCCACCACTCGTTGCCTCCTACACGCCACGCAGCACATCTTTTTTGTTGCTATTACCATGATTATCATTATTGGCTATATGTATCATCATCATCATCATCATCATCATCATCATCATCATCATCATCATCATCATTTCACATGTCACAAGCGCGGAGCTAGGGTTGAACTACAGCAAAACACTCTTGGGCCGCAAGCAGCTGTCCCAAGCAGAGCGTTGGATCCTTATGGAAGGGTTGATGGATGTTCAGGCATGGCATACGATGGCACATGGCACCGCACTGTGCATGGTGCAATCAATGGAAAACAATTCTGAATTCAAACATTTCTCTGGCCGCAGCATTTCAAGCCAGCGCGGATGCACGCTCCAAAAGGTCTGCTTTCTCAAAGCAGCCTAGAGTACCTTGGTTATGCTGCTGCATCAAAAGAGAAGGATTAACTTTCGGCCCGATTCACCAGCAGCGCTGAAACACAAAATTATGGTTCTTCAACCTAGTGAAGCAAGCTGATGTGGGCTCTAAACGACTATACCAGGCACTGGCTAACCATCAAAACCAACATCAAAACCAACAAGATCCTGATTATGAAATTCAGTTAAGTTTGCTCTGAAACACTATACCTGGCACTGGTTTGCCATCAAAACATTCATGACTGACTGTGCCAGTTTTCAAAGTTCCATGCCAGGCCTGTAACGTTGTTACCGATTGAATCGGTGCGTTGATTGTTGAATCTCACCGAATTCATCGGATGCAACTAGACGATTGGCTATGGGTCAATATTAACCAACCAATTTCATGGAGGATAATAATGAACGATAATATGGAAAACAATTGATAATGATAGGGGAACCAGGGGTACAGGGTTTTGACCCACTGCCTTATCACTATGAACCAGCATGATACACATACACAATAATTCATCAGATACAAAGTTCACCGATCATCACTATGAACTAGACAAATATCGTCATTAAACTATGCTTGATCTTATAATAAAAAATGCAATAATATATACCTGGAGCCTACGTTCAATGTATGATTTTTGGGCGAAGAAGATTTCCGGGCGCACTGAGTGTGACACAAGTTTGGTTCTGCTGCATATTTTTTAAGCGAGACCAAAAATCATACAGCGAAGCAGGCCCCAGGTATGGATATTCATGAAAATCGTGTGACACTCTGATGGGATGGGCAATTGGCTGAGCTCCTGAGGTCAGAGAATGGCAACAATCCATGGTCAAACATGCGCACAAATCACACAAGAATCCGTTTTGGGACACCAAACTTTGTCTTTACCCTCCTAGAAAATCATACAAAACGTTCAGACCACGAACAAAGTTCACAAGTTTTACTTCATCACTAATTAAATCATAAATAACAATACATTCCCCTCCTGGAAGCTAACATAGACCCTCTCAAGTGGCCGTTGAATGACCGATTTCCTATCATCTATTGGAATACCCTTTTGGTCGGATCCATGCTTGATTTCCACTACAGTTTCTTTGTGTCAACACTCACTATGTTCTACGGTGGAAACCGGGGTTGCGACCATCAATCATTGCTGGGGTTTCAGGTTTCTCGTCAAGCCTTCCGCTTGGAAACACAAATCATGGCAGGTCGACCCTGCCACATTGCTTGATGATAGGGCGAGCTGGGTCAAGCAGTTAAGCCACCAACGTTCATGGGGGTTAATAACCAACAAAACTACAAGGAAACCAATGGTTAATGATGGGGAACCAGGGGTACGGGGTTTTGACCCACAGCCATAGGGCAGCGAACGTTTCCAGATCTGTGAGGTCTATTACAAATCTCCCCCTATGGGCATTGAATTTCAACTAGTGGGAACACCACTTTCAATGCTCACGATTTTGGATTGTCTTACGACCGGAACATCTGAGAAGCACATGGTCCAGATCTTCACCCCAAACACGAGAAAGTTTGCAAACTCGTCAGCTCAGTCTTTCTCTTAGTACCTTTCTTATAATGAACGATCTACAGAGAGAGAGAGAGAGAGAGGGAGAGCATCAACTACTTCGAGTAACGATCATGACAAAAGCAATAATCAATCCATCAGCGTATGGTTTTTGTTGTGGACACGCATGGCTGGCATGGCTGGCACGACTGGCACAGTCCCCCGTAGCAAGGTGCTGACACCATTCTCCGTCAGCAATGCTTTGAGCTCCTTCGGGGTTCCATCCATGCCCGGGCATCATGTGCCATGTTTCATGTTGTTGTATATAATTCATGCATTGTACAGTAAAAATGCATACATGCTATATCTGTGCACAACCAAATAGAACCACTATCCACATCATGTCTGACCAATAGATATCAAAATACACCAAACAAACTATAGTCATAAGTGCTCATAATCAAATCGCTTGTGGGCTGGGGTACCACCCCTGTTGATTTCCTGATGCTCAAATGACTGCTTTTGGAATAGCTTGGTGCGAAGCCTCCTCCAGGGTTCATGACTGCAGGGGCTTTGCGGTTTGGGCAGTTGAAGGCAGTTGATCACTTGGTTCGGATTGCAATCCATTTCTTTGACCGCCAAATGGTTGAGTCCTGGTAAGAATTTGGCTCAAGCGCCAGGGCTTGAGCTTTGCATGGGAGATATCACCCAGCAAGTCTGGAGATAGCTCACCAGCTACTGAGCTTATACGATGGGGTGACCGCTCATCAGCAGTTGGATCGACCCCATTGTAGCAGCCATTAAGGATCTACCTTGACACCCACCCTGGTACCCAGGTCTTGCTTCCACCCTGGTGTGTCCTTGGCAGACAGCGCAGCCAAGTCCCGCGCATCGATGGCCCTCTTCAGCCGCTGCCGAAGGAAGGTAGTCACGTCCTTGGCTTCCTGACCAAGGGATGAAAGGTTGGGCACCTGTGACCCCCAACCAATCGATGTCATTTCCAGCCTGCTTCTGCCGGTGCCCCATGTGTCATCTTTCTACTGAATTCGGTACTAGGTACTAGTCTTACAACTGAACATATCTACTGGCACTGAAGAAACACCAAAGATGGAAATGATAGTCATATGAGTCTCGGTAGCGATGTGAATAACCATCTATTGGCTTGGGGGCTGGTAACAAGGCTCGCCATACAGTTGTTATGAGACAACGTGGTTCTGCGTTGCAACCATTGGGGCTTCTTGTCTATAGTCTTGTCTATCACTGTTCCCCAGAAAAATCATCTTCTGATGGTAGATCAGATCCATATTCGTACCACCAGTTTACCTGCTCAATCCCTAGTAATTGATCCCGTTCTTTCATACAGGACTTTGCCATCTATCAATTACTTTGGATAATCCTACTTCTGCTCATCGATTACTATATGAATTGTCATGTATGGTTTATTTTGCCGATCTATGGATCGAAGATGCCCACTGAACCAAACTGGCGACGCTCACCCAGCGCAACTGGCCTCGGGGCAATAGGCATGGCCCATACCAGGGTAGCTCTTGAACTCTGCAGGGACGCCTCACCGCTGCTCAACGTTCTGGGTTGAAGTGTCAGATGGTTGAAACACCGCTGCTTTCTTCACATCGGTCCAGGACTGCGATGAAAAAAAACGATCGTTTTAGTCATTTGGAAGCTATTATGATGGTGCTACTGGCTTGGTTGGAGTCGGTGAGGGATGCTTATATCCCTGGTTTCTTTTAATCCTACAGCATCCTTTCCTACACCATTGGTTTCCTACCAGAAATTGTACCATATCCATGGTTTCCTACCAGAAATGCTTGCTTTATGGCAAAATCCATGGCGTCAACCCCCCCGTTGTGAGCCTTGAGATCTCAAGGTTTCGACTAAATCTCTGCCGGCAGAGATGGGCACAGCACCATCTGCTTCTCCGTGGCAGCAAAGCACCGGCAAGCGCCTTCTCCGTGGCAATTTGCGCCAGATTTGGGATGTCAATGCTCTGGAAGACTAGCCCAAAATAGCAAAAGCACTTGGTATCACTTGGCTAATCTTGGCGAATGATTGTTGATGACGTCACTGAACCCCCTACCAGTATCGGTATTCCTTATATTAAATGTGGCGTCAGCCGGTGCGATGATGACGATGACGATGAGGAATGATGATGACTTCGCCACCTTCCCTGGCCTCACCCCCAAGAAACCAGCCATGATGGCCTCAATGTTGACCTCGAATGACCAGCCAAGCTATGACCAGCTACGACCTTACTGATGACCTAAAGGGTCTAGGCCATCAGATGGTCACTGCTCACATCACTTGTTGCGATGACCATTTCATTTTTGATCGCAGGATGCTGCAGGGATGTTCAATGCCTCAAATGACTCTTACAACTGGTGAATACTGTTCCAAAGCTCGGCCCAGCATTATTATTAACTAACTACTGATTAACCACTAAATAAGCAACTCAGTAAACCATGGCGTGCAACCACCAACCACAACTGAAACCAAAATCGCCTGGTTCTGGTGTGTCACGGTTTCCTTAACAAAAACTGCGGTTTCCAATGGTTCCCACCCATCAAAAATCATCATGAGCTCCTAACGATTGATGCATGACCTGCTGTGAAGGCAACAGCCTCCCAGCAGCCCCTCCAGTTCGCCTATTAGCCTCGCTGAGGGTCACAGGGCTCCTGGACATCCGACGGCCAGCTGTAATCCAGCTGCCAATAGTTGATACTGGTACTGGACAATGGTTGACAATGGTCACTAGGGAAATGGTAGAACAGGGCCAACAACTACCAACCATTGCATTTTTGACAAACCATTGATCTTTGGTTGATGGTTGATAGCTATTGGCCCTTCATTAGCCATTCATTATTACTGATGGTTGATACAATACTCTTATATACATGGTCAACAAGCAATTTATCTTTGGCCGTTGCTAATAACCGTTATACATGGCAAGACTGGTCACCGTTCATGGCTCTTCACGCCGGACCACTGTGGCACCCTCGCTGATGCTTTCCCAATCCCATGATCAACAGTTGATTAACCACTCATGAAGTGGTCAACTGATTAGCCTGTAACTATGGATGACTATGGCTACTAGTGGTTGATATGTATATATATATATGTGTGTGTGTTGTAATGCTTGATGATTGACTGGTTGGGGGTTGAACCACCCCGTCATGAAAAAATATGCGCAAGTCGACCGAGCATTTGTCAAACAAATGTGAATAATTACTGGGGAAAATAAAACATGTTTGAAACCACCAACCAGCTGATCAACGGTTGTGCCATCACCATTTGGTCATTGTGTGGTTTCCCAGTACGACCTGTATACGGACAGCCGGAAATGAGGTTCCAACAGCCATCAGCGCAGTGTCTTCTCGGCACATGCGGCGTTGCAGCTGTGAATGCACTTCAGAACCACAATATGGTCGTTTCTCAGAATAGGGGACCCAAAAAATGGTTGGTTTATTACTATAAATGACTCAGCTGGTATTAATGGATGATTTAGGGGAAACCCTATTTTGAGAAACACCCATATGGTGTTCTTGAATTTGAAGACCTTCAAAACATGGTGGATATCCCAAGTTCAGAAATACTCATGGAAAAATGCCAGGGGGTCGTATTTAGTGGGAGAAATCATCCACAGCTGCACATCTTGACTTGAACACCTTCGACTGTACCAATTTGCTCCCTGATGATGGCGGTGTGGTGGTTCTTTGGTCAAATTATCTGCACCAATCAACCAACATGAGCCAACACATACACAGCAAACTGTAGCCAACAAAAGGTGAATAAATCTTTGGCAGTTTGTATACATCAAATCTATCACGATGAGTGGTTGACAATAGGGACCAGCTCAAAAGATTGATAAAGCTATGTATTTTTTATGGTCGCTGATTTCACTTGGATCTTATGGTCAAGACATGACTCCCCAGCCCCCAGTCCTGCCACCACCCAAGCTCAGAAACGTGGATGCTGCCACAGCACCCCCCAGCGTCGCATCCGGGAAACTTGCAGCGGCTTGAACTGCAATACAACCGCCTGGCCGGTGGACCACATGGCCCTCCTGGTTGCCTTTTGTTTATCGTGATTCCTGGAGCCTGGGGCCCAGTTGCTCCGGGTTTCGAGGGCGACAACTCTAGGCTTAAGCAGTCAATGAGACATGACCAAGTCGCGGCTGGTGGTTTTTGACCATGTTTCAAGTTTCAACCGCTGAACTCACGCATAACTTCAGTCTTTTCGGCATCTTCAAGTTTCCCATGTCCAAACACATCCTCAAATTGTTCACTGAAATCTGACCCAACAAGAATTAACTATTCCACGAGTGAAACTTTGGTGATCAAGTTGTACTGCAGTGCTTGATCATACAAGATTGATGATGATCACCTGAATATCGTGAAAACTGGTGAATACACCACTTATAGGGTCAATAGTAGCTTAAACTATCTTCAATAACCTTGACTGTATCCCCAATAGGAGTTAAACTGGCTTATAAACCATCATTGCAACTTTATCAATAACAGTTTAAACAAGCTTAAACCATCTTAAGCTTAAATTCGTATAAATCAACCATCTGGTGATAACAAAACGTCGAAAACACAACTGCTGATCCTACGCGAAGCTCGCGCGCTGTTTTCCGTGCCTTGCGAGAAGCCGCCCACGAAGATCTTCTTGGCCGGGACTCCACGGGCGATCTGCTGCCGAATGAGGTGGTGCACCTGAAGCTTCGAATGCTGGGGTCATGAAGGGTCACTGGAAAATGGCTATGGGTCAATATTAACCAACCAATAGTGGGAATAATCACTAACAATAATAAGGAAAACAATGGTAATGATAGGGGAAGCAGGGGTACAGGGTTTTGACCCACTGCCAAATCATGGATTGCTTGGTAGTAATAGTAGTTGTGACTGATGAACCATGGCTGTTATGCTGGCATTGACTATTGCTGGGGTCATGAATGGTCTCTAAAACCAGTGAGCGCGTATTCAGCGCGTGCAATGATATCCAAGGATGGGTAAAAGATTGTTTTTTTGGAAAGAATCTACCAAAAAGGGCAGCTCCCAGGATCAAACAACCGAGAGAGTTTCCTGTGGGAATGTCCTTACTGGCTTTCCTTTGAAAAATCAGCATTTTGAACCCCAATGTAGGACGCATGTATCTAGGAATAAGATCAGGTAGATTCTGGTAGAAAAATCAGCCTTAGCAACGGTCAAAAACCATCAAGAACCACATAGGCAGAGTGTGCGCCAGAGTGAACCCAAGGCAGAAAATCAAACAATATCAAATGCCAAATCGTCGCAAGCTGACTAGTTCCCTCAACAAATCGTTGCACATGGGATGGAAATTCCACATCTGACTACGTGTCCCTACAAGATCTTACAAGCACTTTTCAGGATTTCATGCAATTTGTCTGACAAATCATTTCAAGGAGACTTTGCCAGAAAGTTATCTCTTGACAGGGACAAGAGGTCCTTGTAAGGGCTGGTTTTATAGAGGTACCCCGGCTTTGTTTTATTCTCTCTTGTATCAATCTGGTCATCGATTACTAGTAGTTGTATTTCTATATATAGTTAGTATCCCTGACTTGAAAGTAGTTCCTGGTCCGCTATCAATTCGAACTTTATGGGTTGCATCCCCAAAACTAGCCATTCCGTCAAATGAGACTTTAAAGTATCCAAGTGGTGTGGCTATGCACCATTATCATTCACCATCATCAACCGTCAAATCTGGGAAACCACAAGCATGCATTGAGCATGATTTGACCATATTTTGTTACCACATGGTGGTTTCTCAAATCATAGAGGTCCCCCAAAATTTTCAATAAACTATTTATAGCACTAAACATCAATAAACCAACAAGTTTAGGGCAGTTTAGGGGTTCCCCATGGCTTGAGAAACCAACAAATGTGATCATCAACCGGTCTTCGAGCTATTAGCCGCGGGGCGTTGGACACGCCAAGGCACGTAGTTCACGCTGTCTGTCACAGCAGCACTCCCTGGAGATGCGTCCATCATAGCTGCTTGGGTAAACCATGAGCGCATGCCTCACGCTGCACCCTTGTTGGGAGTACCCTGTCTCCATGGATTGGTTGATTGCTTGGTTGATTCACTGATTGCTCGGTTGAGGTGATTGAACCATCGTCCCTCAGCACTGATGGATTCTAGGGATTACTTCAGCCGCGATCCCACCATGGTTCTGCAGATCTTCATGTCCAGTCGGTGGGGAACCAACTCTGCTACAGTACCATATTGGTGGGCCCAAGTGCGATGATATCATGCACCCCTGGCACCCCTGGCACCACACGTCAGCCGCAGCTGGTGCCTCCCAAAGATGGCGCAGTGGGTAGCACATAGCGCACAGATGGCAACTGCAGAAGCTTCGGTAATTGGCTGACAAAGCCACGTGCTGAGTCACCGAAACCGTGCAGAAAAATGAAGACACCTGAGCCGTTGGACCAGAGCTTGCTGTGCGAATGGTTCCCTGGATAATTCGGCATCTAGTGGCTAGTAACCATGGGGAAGTGGCTGAGAATGGCTATTGTTTAGTTGTGAACCAGTTTTTTCTAGATGCTTGACCTCTTGGGGATGGTCATTTTCCAGCAACAAGTTTCACTACCGAAGGGTAAGTCCCCAAGAATCCTGCTTGGTACAGGGCCAAGAATGCCCTCAACACGTGTTGGATGCGGGGTATTTTGCTGCAAGTGAAACTAATGATTTGCACTTACCCCGCTGTTACAGCGCGTGGCTTAAGGAACATCGAGAGAAGGAAGATTCATCATGGGCATATCATGTGCTGGTTTCTCAAAATAGGGTATCCCCAAATCATCCAATATCAATCATTTGGGTGTTTCTCAAAACAGGGGACCCCCCAAATCATCCAGTCTGTTCACCATTTATAGTAATAAACATTAATAAACCAACCATAACTTTGGGGTCCCCACCAGGGGCACAACTCCCAATCCATGGTACACTCGAACCAAAGCTCTTCAGGCGGTAGTGCCATGGGTCAGTGTTGCTACAAGGTCGAGGGATCATTTTCTTCATTGGGTGTTTCTCAAAATGGGGTCCCCCTGCGGTACCCCGAAGTTGTGGTTGGTTTATTGAGATGATAAAAGGTTCGGATTGGATGATTTGGGGGTACCCCTAATTTGAGAAACCACCATATCTGTCTCTCTCTCTCTCTCTCTCTCTGTTTTCAGGTGACATGCTGTGAGTAGATTGCGCGACTACCCCCTGATTGGCTGAGTCGTGTCACCTGTTGATTTGAGCAGAAGACATGTGTCTCAATAGCGAAGTCGATGACTCAACCCAAGAATGCGCGCTCATCTAATCTGTTGATAAACCTTAAAGAACCTCTGCTCATGATTAATGATGCTGATGAAGGGATATTCATATCCCACAATCACCTGGGAGATCCATTTCTGAATCAACAACTCACTCCTACCATGGCTCACGTTTTGCCTTGAAATGTGGGGCTCACAGCGGATGGGGCTGGTCATCTGGTGGCGAATATGACCAAGGCGCCCTCCCCTGCGGCACTGGGAATCTCCACCAACTCTCCAAACTGTGAGAACCGGGAATCAGGGCCGTCATTCTTCACCTCAGTGCTGAAACATCAGTGCCGATCAGTGCCGTTGAAATTTGATGGAATTTGGTGGTTGGATACCTGGTGCTTGCCTGGTTGAAACATCGAGTAATTTGGTGCTTGAGTACCTGGAAAACATCAATCATGATTTGGTGGTTAGCTGGTTGAAGCACCCCACGCCGTTCCTAATGGTTCGGTTCCTCGGCGAAATGGATGATGCAGAATGTGAAACCATCATTTCGAACACCCCCTAGTTCGATTTGGAGTCTACTCCGGCAAATCCAGGCGACCCGAAAAAGCTGGAGACACGACCATAATTCAAAATGGTCCACATTAGGCACCGAGCTATTGGAATGAGAACCAGTGATTGGTTATCTGTAGAGACTTGACCCATACCCATCTGGTTCATACATCTTTTTCAAGTGAGTATGAGTGAGTGTTGTTTCGAGATGGTGGAGATGACAACTTCAAAGGGATATCTCATACACATCACTCAAATCATCATAGCTCAACCAATCAATGCTAACCCAGCTGTGACAGTAGCTAGTATACTTACCCTTCACAATAGGATCTACCTGGATGTGTACGCCTACTACGCAACTGGTTACAGTCACTTTGGTTACGTGGTAGTAACCACTCACCTTGTACTTGGTTGCGCAGCTGGGGTATAATCATGGTTAAAAGCTGAAAAAAACTATAAGGCTCTATAAGGTCATTTATCAACTCATCCTGGATAAAAGCTGGTATAACCATGGTATAACCATGGTAGCTTACCCAGAACCCATGGTCAGTTCCCACTTGCTAAGTGGGGATGCACATCCAGCCGTAGGGTTCAGCTTCGCATGGTAACGCATGTCATCCTCCCAGCTGTCCCCGGGGTGCGTCATCCAGGCGCCTGTCTCGCCCTCGCTGCTTCGCGCGGGGATGGTGGAATCCCTCTAGCGATGGCCTCCTTCACGCGGTCCACCAGTTCGCTTTTCTCGAAGCAATCCTCCCAAGGCCAGTGGTTAATGATGATTAATAATGGTGAAACGATGGTTACACATGGTGAATGATGGTTAGTGGTCAATGATGATTGCAAAGTGGTTATTGAATGTTAATCATAATGACAAATTGGTTACTGATTATATGATGATTTAATGATTGTTGATTAATGATGATTGACATACTTTATGAACTGGTTCTTGATGGTCTGGACAATGATAGTCCAGGTTAAGAATGATTGGTGAGCTGGTTGTACCATGATGATTGCGAGTGATTAATGAGGGAGCTAATGCGCTGCTAAATGATTGGGAATTATGGAAACTCCCCAATAATGGTCCATGATGATAACCTGGCTGAGAAACTGCTAATACAGGATGATTCAATGCTTGATTGCGATGGATAACAACTGTTCATTTAATTGATGCTGGTTGATAAGGATGCTTTGGATCATGGTTGGATATACTTTCGTGAAGGTTCATCATACTTCCAAGGTAATGATCATGGTAACAATGGTTTGTACATATTCGTACTGACGCAGTTTAAAAGTCATGCAACTCTCACGAGACCGAAATCGCCAAACAAATCGGGATCCTAGCCATTTGAGGGGAAACTCAAATCTTGTTCTGACTCCAGTGTTGGTTGGCAGGTGCCCATCAATGTGACCAATTGCTCTTACTAATCATTGATCTGACATCCCACCACCCGTCGGGGCAAAAAGTAGGAGCGAATGAGCCAAAAAGCTTCATCAACTAATCCAAAATCGTTTGCTTGGTTATCAACTCATCCACTTGGCCAGTTCAAGAGGGTAAATTTTGACTGAACATCCTTAAACATATTGGTTAATTTGATCCAAAGCAACCCCTCCTCCACGAAAAAACCCGATGTTTAGACGGTGGATGACCCCCAAACCTCGGGAGTCTAAGCCGTCACGCCTGGTGCCGCAGGTTTCGCTGCTGCAAATATGTCCGCAGCTCTGCGGTGGGCCATCGCGACACGTCGTTCTCAGGCAGTCCTGATCAGTGCCCAGACGCGGCTGGAAAATCATGGTGGTGGTTAATCATGGTGAAGCCCCAGCAATTGCTTAAGAATGGATGGTTAATAATGGTGGTTAATGATGGTCAATAGTGGTGGTTACTAATGGTGGGTAATGATGGTTAGCAATTGGTAGGTAAAAATGGTTTTAACGAATGTTTGAGAATGGTGGTTAATAATGAACTCTTCACGGAAAGGCGGTCAGTCATTGCTGGTGGTGAATGGTGGTGGTATGATGTTTGCTTTATTTTTCTGGAGTTAATAATGGTGATTAATAATGGTACTAATTTAATGGTGGTTGATAATGGTGCTTGATAATGGTCAAGCTGGTGGTTGAAATTGCTGGTGGTTCATGATGGTTCTTGATCATTGCAGTTGAGTTTAAGATCTCCAGAAAAGACAGCCAAAGGCAGTCCTCCATAATTACACGCAAGTACACCATCTAGGCGACAATCTTTGGTATCTTTGTCTGTTATGATCGTTGTTTTCTTGTTTTGTCTACTTGTATGTCATGGTTTCGTGGCGCAAGTTCTTCATCCATCTCCATCTATTGCCAACTCCATTCGTCGATTCCAATTTCTCACAGAGGACGCCAAGAGCACTTTCCATTTTTCCTTGGCAAAGCTAGACTCCATTTGGCAGCTAAGCCGTTGGCAGCCGCCAGAGCCAGGAGATCATGGCCACGGCCTCTCGGAGTCTTCTCTTTCTCAGCTTCATTTGCTTCTTTCGCTTCCGAAGCGCTTCCTTTCCTTTTCCTTCATCTTCTTTTTTGGCAAATGGGTCGCCATGCTGTGCATCACAGGGTCGTCTCCTTTCTCCTCCCTTTTTGTGGATTTTTGGCTTCAGCTCTCATCTGCCAGTTCTTCACTGTGCTGTTTCTTGAGTATCCTCTCACTTGTCTCCATTTTTCACTTCCTCCTTCCTGTCATTTCTTCGTTTCTTGGGTTCGGGGTTTCCGCCCCCTTCATCTGGCCCTGTGTTCAGGTGCTACTTAGCGCAATTGTCCAAGCCAATTTCTCTCGGCTGTTCTCCATTGCTCCCCCTAGTTGTTTATGTCTTGGCTATAAAGGGAATTCCGCTGCTGACATGTGGCGCGTGTCAGAGCTGCATATTACCGCAGAAAAAGATACTGTACAAAATATATACATGTCATATCATATTAGTATAATTATCGGTTTGTCCAGATATAAACCCCTTCTGATTGCTGGTTTCCCCTTCATTAATGACCATTTTCGGGGGCACCACCATTTATGGACGACCATATCAATCTCGTTGGTGGTTGAACCACGATTTCAAAAATATGCTTGTAAACCAACCATTTATGTTAATTACTTACTAGGGATTTAAAAAAAAAAATAAAGCACCAGCCAGTCTGGCAATTAAAATAGTGAAACATTAGCCACCATGAATTGATCCTAAGAGGAGACCACCACCGCTTTCACCCTGTTCCAACGCAACCTTGCCATCACGTGAACATCAGGGTATGATGGTTCGTGATTGGTTCATGCAATTGATCATCTAGGTGTCTCTCAAGTCATAGGGGACCCCCCCAAGTCATCCAATTTTAACCATTTTATAGTTACAAAGAAACCCCCGGTTATCATCCAGTTGATTACCCTATAGTCATAAACGAACCATTAACTTTAGGGTTTCCTATGGCATCAGAAACCACAATCTTGCCACAGTCATGCACACGTTGTGCCGTCCAACATCCCACGACCCAACCCGTCAGCCACCAGTCCTCCCCGATGAACGGCTCGCTGAGTGTGGAGCCGTGCGCTTTGCGCGCCTTGCGTGGGGGGCAGCAAAGGCTGGGGCCATGAATCAATAGGTTTTTAAACAGTGATCATAGGGCTATGGGTCAATATTAACCAACCAATAATGAGGGATACTGACCAACAAAAACAGGGAAAACAATGGTTGATGATAGGGGAATGATCATAGGTACCCAACTGGGCATGGGTCAAGCAGTTGACCATCAATATTAAGCAACAATGATAGGGGAAAACAGCCTGGTTAATGATGGGAACCAGGGGGACTAAGGGTTTTGACCCATAGCCAACTATCATAATAGGTACCTATGATTGTACCCAACTATCCTCTTTGGATATCCATCCTACATGATAGGCGCATAGGTTGTAAATGATCAAGGATATCATAATAGGGTACCATTGTTTGGATTACCATAGTTATCACCTATCAGGTCATTTCCATTGATTACAATGATAGGTTTCTAAGCCTATGTAATAACCTGACATCAATAGGTACCCAACTATCATCAACAGGTTTCCAACATCCACCGAAGTGATGACAATAAATACCCAAACAATAGGTTTCCAAAGCTGGCTGGCATGTCAGGGGTTCAAGCCCGCTGGATAATGGATAACGTGGAAATTCTA
This sequence comes from Symbiodinium kawagutii, assembly GCA_009767595.1. NCBI lineage: Eukaryota > Dinophyceae > Suessiales > Symbiodiniaceae > Symbiodinium > Symbiodinium kawagutii. The sequence goes on along the minus strand of VSDK01019212.1, from coordinate 494,977 downwards.
TGTACGTGTTTTCTGTTTTTGGCGGGAGATCTTAAACGAATGCAATCTTCTGTGTTGGGTTTTCCCTCAGTGGCTTAAACATGGCTCAAAACCAGCCCTAAATAATGGGCAAGTTGACACCTGAGAGTCACCATGGTTTTCTGCAAGCGTGTGGATCCAAGGAACTCCCATCTGCGTGGGAAACAACCAACGGTTGATGATTCGATGATGGGTAATGAGGCTTAATTCTAGATATTCTAGTGTGCCCCTTCCTTTCTTTTTCTTTGGGTCTGAATTGGACTCCCACTAGAGATGTCTGAATTGGGATGGGGCAGTCCCGAATCCCACCACAGACCACCAATCCCCAGCCTTGAACGGGTCAGGAAAAATGGTTCTTTGAAGCACTTCAAGATGACATATTGCACAGTCCTTTGAAAAACCGAGATCTGAAACAGCATGAAATTTCCCTTGACTTTGACATCTTTGATCGCGCTGCCATGAAACCACTGCCACCCCCAGATCGCGACCTGGTGACCCGCCAGCGAAGCTCCAGTAGCGCCTTGGCGTGGCTACCAGGGGCTGTTCAACCTGGCTCACTTGAGGAGCTTTTTCATGATTGGATTACGCAAATAGTCAATCATTATCAGGGATAGATGAGGAAGAGATGAGGGAGAGATGAGCAAGAGATGAGGAAGAGATGAGGAATAGGTTAAGGATTAAGGAGAACCCCTTGCTCACTTGTGGTTGGATTGTTTTACTTTGGCGTTCTTATGCTCATCCGTGACTGAAAACACAGCAGCAGCATCTCCCTATGTCAACCGATCACTAGGAGTTCGTGCCTGTAGGCTGCTCGTAGCAATCCGCTAGGCAGTCAAAATAGCTTTGGGACATGACATCATGTGATTGTCCATAAACAGTGCCTCAACAAAATTGTCAAAGTATGATCCTTTGGAGATAATGATTCGCGGTACCACCGTTTAGCATTAAAACTGGATATCCCCAGGGATGTCATATAAAGTTTCATGCGCGTCTGGATGTTCAAACCAGTGCTCATACGGTATCTATATGATATAGGATGCGTGAATGATATACACCTGACATATCATTCATGTATATAGAGGTGTGGGCTTATCTATACATACACACAGTCCACAGCAGTAATCTCATCTAATCTCCACATATCGATGTACCTCCATTGTAATCATCCATCCATGTATAAAATTGTTAGTAATTAATCACTATTAATGACCAATATTTGTAACCACCACCCAGTGATCATTATTCCATCTCATAGATCGAGCTTTGGCCGAGGCACAGAGGCAGTGACAATGCCAGAGCCGCGGCCGCACATCGCCGTAGCACTCTCATGGCAACACCGTCAAGGAAGGTGGAAGGTATCACAGTGGTGAACCAATCACTGTCATGGCTAAGCATGGTTAACCATGGTGAACCAATGGTTCATGGTGATAAACCAATCATTTATTGGTGGTTAAGCATGACCCAAATCTGTTTGGAACAAAAACACTGCTTCAGCGCCCCAAATTGTTCGTGCGGTTGTTTCCCAAAAGTGGGCCACTTCAGAGATTGGTCTCGGTAAGTCCCAATGCTTGATCGAATTTCTTGTGTCATGCATGCTATTGCCGCCGGTGCATCATTCTTGTCTCTATTGATTCCCATGCAATAAGCGTCGCACCTGGAAATAGCAGACCTCTTACCAAGCATGACCGTCGTTGGTATCAAGCTGACATGACAGGAGCCAAAAAAATCGCTGACTTCGATATCGAAGCAAGGCAGCCTGAAGAGTCAGAAACATCTTCCATCAATGAAACGGCACCCGGGAAGCACAGTAAGGTCTTGTATGTGGGTTTATAATAATCAAAGGTTGTGTACATGGCGAAGGTTGGCAATTTCTATGCATTAATTGCTATGATCTTCAGATACTTCTGCCCATCATGCATGCATTCATAGATCCTCCTCGTCATAACATTTGCATCCATATAGGGATGCACCGAAATGGAGAGTATGCTGCCGGCTGAAGCCACGATACCATCAGTAGGGGGGTGGTTCAACGGGCTTAACACCAATATACAGCAATAACCACCACTCGTGGTGGGGCACAGCACAGCTTGTAGCCCTGCAAGCCGGGCAGGTTAACACAAACCCATGAAGCAAACGTTAGCCATTGAGCATGGGACCCACACCTGAACCCCCGGTGGCTGCTCACGTGATATGTCGGTGGTTGCGGAAGAATATGATCCCATCAACAGCTTGTCACCAATGTCCAGCAACATTTGGGGTTTCTTAGAATGGGGTCACCCCCAAAAATGCAGGTTTTTTGCTACAAAAGAAAGATATAAGATGATGTGGGGGATCCCTGCTGACTTGAGAAAGCTCCATTTCAATCATTCTGCTCCTACTTATTAACACTTGCTAGTTGCTAGTTGTTATCTCCTATTCTTAACCATTAAACCAGCTACCTACTGGTTGGTTAAACTTGAACCACCACATGTTAACCTTGGATCATCCCCCGGCGTCTCAGCCCTTCCCGGGACTCCGGGAAGGGGCGACCGAGGATCCTGGCGCGGTCATCGAAGGGACGTCGGAAGGACGAGTCGAACTGGGACACGGTGACGGTTAGCTCACCTCGAACGAAGGCGGCTGACGAAGCATGACTCATTCGCCATGATATGGCGAGCTGGGTCAAGCAGTTAAGCAACCAATTTCATGGGGGTTAACCAACAATAGTAAGGCAAAAAATGATGGTTAATGATAGGGGAACCAGGGGGACTGGTGGTTTCTCCAAATGATAGCGGTCAATAATGGATTGATGATGGCTAATCTTTAATAATGGTTGATAATAGGTGACAGGAACCAACAATGAAACCAATAGGATATAATAGGATGGTTTCTCAAAGCCATGGGGGTACCCCAAAAATGGTTGGTTTACTACTATATATGATGCCAAAAATGAGATGGTAACCAACAATGAGACCAATCTGGTGGTTTCTCAAGCCATAGGGGACCTAGAAAATGGTCGGTTTATTGCTGATGGTTTTTTTTTGTGGATGATTTGGGGGTACCCCTATGACTTGAGAAACACCCATATCCATGATGGTTAATCATGGGGTCAATTACACCCATGGGGTCAATAATGGGGTCAACAATGGTTAACCATGATTTCATCATCAGTTCACCATTGATTAAGCAGTATTGACTATGATTATAGGGGGGGTTGATGGGGATATATATCTCACTTATGTACCCGTGGCTCAACCGCCTGCAAAGTGGAAAATTGTCTGTAAAGCCAAATTATGTGGAACCATGTGGAACCCCCGTCCAAAAATCTACGTTCCATTTCGTTGCTCAATCATGAGATCGCTGATGAGAGAAAACACACGAAGCCACAGTTGCCAATGAATCTTGGAGTGTCGTGTCCCACGAATATGCACAATATACCAAAACAATAGGGTGCAACTAACACTACTGGAACCAAAAGCAAACGTTCACAAGCGGCCGGAATGGGATGTAAGCAAAGGCATGGTCAAACAATGATTAGTGTAAAGTCATGCAATTAGTGTTGCTTGTAACCCAGTGAGTTTTCACTTCTTTCCCATTGATTTTCACAACAAATAGTTTTCCGTGGTTGTTGAGATCATCTCTTACCGAGATTGACGCAAAGCAAAAACTAGTGAGCAATACCCTGCCATCAAGCTAGAAGGTGTCAGAACAATAGCAAAGTCATTGGGCAACAAAACCTACTAGATAAACCTTGATGAATTGGCTGGGGATATTTTCGTGAGACTAGCAGCAAGCAAGCACGCGCTTGCAAACGAACACGATGCCACTGTCACTGACAACAATATTACAGCCAAGTTAAGCACAAAATAGCAAGCAGGCTCTCAATCCTGGTTTATCATGTTGTCTGCAAGAGTACTATCAGGTCAAACCAGATCATCAAGAGGCATGCCTGCTAGCGATCTCCGCAATGCCATCTTTGCACTTCATGAACCACTCACGAACAAGAGTTCTGGAGTGGGATTAACGGAAGGGCAATGTGAGCATCAATCTGCAGAACTATGTGCAAGGTAGATGCTAATGACACACCCACATAAACATGCATGGATTGACTTGTGATTAGTAAAACATAGTCAAACATGCAGCAAGCAAGCACTCGCAAATGCACGTACCGGCGTCATTGAAGACAGAGTCAGGCGAGCCATGTACGACCGCAATGCCGTGCCTTTCAATCCTGGTTTATCATGTTGTCTGCAAGAGTACTATCAGGTCAAACCAGATCATCAAGAGGCATGCCTGCTAGCGATCTCCGCAATGCCATCTTTGCACTTCATGAACCACTCACGAACAAGAGTTCTGGAGTGGGATTAACGGAAGGGCAATGTGAGCATCAATCTGCAGAACTATGTGCAAGGTAGACGCTAATTCATGGATTGACTTGTGATGAGTAAAACATATATTAAAACATGCAGCAAGCAAGCACTTGCAAATGCACGTACCGGCGTCATTGAAGACAGAGTCAGGCGAGCCATGTACGACCGCAATGCCGTGCCTTTCAATCCTGGTTTATCATGTTGTCTGCAAGAGTACTATCAGGTCAAACCAGATCATCAAGAGGCATGCCTGCTAGCGATCTCCGCAATGCCATCTTTGCACTTCATGAACCACTCACGAACAAGAGTTCTGGAGTGGGATTAACGGAAGGGCAATGTGAGCATCAATCTGCAGAACTATGTGCAAGGTAGATGCTAATGACACACCCACATAAACATGCATGGATTGACTTGTGATTAGTAAAACATAGTCAAACATGCAGCAAGCAAGCACTTGCAAATGCACGTACCGGCGTCATTGAATACAGAGTCAGGCGAGCCATGTACGACCGCAATGCCGTGCCTTTCAATCCTGGTTTATCATGTTGTCTGCAAGAGTACTATCAGGTCAAACCAGATCATCAAGAGGCATGCCTGCTAGCGATCTCCGCAATGCCATCTTTGCACTTCATGAACCACTCACGAACAAGAGTTCTGGAGTGGGATTAACGGAAGGGCAATGTGAGCATCAATCTGCAGAACCTGTTGATGGGACAGTATGTAGATTGGTTCATGTGGCAAAATGCTTTCGGAAGGCGTGGTGACATGCAAGAAGGGCAATTAGGATCAATTAGGTTTGAATAACACACGCACATAAACATTCAGGGATTGACTTGCGACGACAAGTCAGGCAGCAAGCAAGCACTCGCAAATGCACGGTACCGGTGGCATTGAAGACAACGTTATTCGAGTCATGTATAAGCGCAGAGGAGTGGCAGGCTCTCATTCATGGTTTGCTATGTCCGCAAGAGTACAGGTCAAACCTCTTGCTTTGCTTCTTCTGGTCACTACAAGTTGCTGTTTGCTGCCACTTCTGGATATGCTCATTCAGAACCAATCTATTTAAGATTCTTTTAGTAAGTTCGTGCAAAATTATAGTCTTCGATTAATGTGGAATTTCTCTAAGATTTGTGCATTTGGTATTAATTCACCCGTTGTTATGCACAACCATTATCATACATTATGCATTTTCATGCACACCCTGGAAAGGAGAATGAATCCCTCTCCATTCACGTAGTGAAGGGAAAACCATCTTGCAGGGGGCTGTTTCGACGTTCCGAGTGTAGCCTCTGAACATATGGAACCAACCAAGTATATCCTTTGCCACTCCTATTGGGGTGATTTCAAAAATGGTCGTCAATGACAGTTTTTACTGGTGGCAAACAATAAATGATCATGGCTGATAAAGGTGGTCAAGAACGGCTCATGGTGGCTAATGGTGGCTTATGCTGGCTCATGGTAGCTAATTAATGTTGAATAATCAATATGGGTATTTCTGAAAACTGGGGTACCCCTAAGTCATCCTTTATAAACCATTTACGCCAATCAACCAACCATTTTTTTGGGGTTCCCTATTTTGATCAATCACCATCGTGGTCTTTTTGGTGGTGATCATCCCCTACTATCAACCATTATCAACCATTACAGTAGTAGCTAGTAGCCATGAAGGATCATATGGCTGTGGGTCAGTTCACCCCGTACCCCTGGTTCCCCTATCATTAACCATTGTTTTCCTTATGATTTGGTTGGTCATTATAAGCCATAAACTTGATGGTTAATATTGACCCATGGCCACATATATATAGCTTGTATATCCCCTGTTATTGTTGGTTATCATCCCTTATTATTAACCATTAACCAGCTATTATCAACCATTGTTGCTTGGTTAACTGCTTGACCCATGGTCATATTCACCATGGTTCGGCTGACCGATCTGCCAGTTCTCAGCTTTGGACGGCTGAATCTGCGACTCGCATGGTGATTTGAGCCGCGGAATGGCGATGGCACGGGATCGGTTGGAGCCACGGCCGTTACACGGCGATGGCTTTCCTAAGAGATGGCCATGAGGGACCGTAGCTAAGCTTAGCCAAGCATAGCTATGCATGGCCAAGCATGAACCACCATCCTCAGAGTGTTGATTTATGCTGATGGTTAGCTGATGGTCGGTGGTTGATTCGTGGGTAACAAACGATGGATGTGGCACAGCCAAATCTCCACATTGTTCCCACTCTTGCCACTCTCGTCCTTCCAACATCGCAGCGTGAACATCCAACAGATTTTGAGTCCACCGACCACCAGGGCGAGATGAACACATGGTGATTTGGTGCATCCATGCGCCGTTGCACTCAACAGGTCGCGACCATGCTATCCAACCATTTTGCTGGGCCTTGGGGGGGTTCCCGAAGCGACATGAGGCAACATTGACAGCTTCTTTCCTGCCCCAACATCAACGTACCTTGGAAGCTGAACCTACTCCGAGCTCAGAGTTGACAGGTCATAGTAGAACCCGGAAACAGCGATTGAAACAACCCGAAGGATCAACGGGGTGCCAGAATATTTGGAACCTTTATCACAATTTTTATGGTTGGTGGTTTCAACCTCTATCAAACAATATCAGTCAACCAACACACCATTTGTTATTACCAGGGAAAATAAAAATGTTCAAAACCATCAGCCATTTCTAATGTTACGAACCTTTCAGCGTCTTGCGAACCATCAGCCAACAGCTGGTTTTGTTCATGGATCGTGTTTGGCTGCACAGCCATGGCATCCTGGGCAATGTTTGAGGTTCAATCCTCACCAAGGGAAAAGTCTCCAAGACCGATGGTCAATAATGAGTTGATCGTGCTTAAGAACTGTTGATAGCAATGACACATAGGCTTCAGAACTGCTAATGATGGCGAATGACCAAGGTTTCTACTAACCATCTTGTTAGCTTGTTATGATAAACATCTTAAGGACTGTGACCAAGTGTTCGTCATGTTTTGTTCTTCAGATTTATTTGTTGCCAATAGGCTTTGGATAATGGCGGTGAATGGTGGTTCGCTATCAGGAATAATTGACATGGAATGATAACCAATCATGATCTACCACAAGGTTGACCAACTGCCGAGTGAGGTTTGCTGCTGAGTTCATAGCTGCTTTATTCACTTTATAATCCTGTGCATTCGCTTGTACCCTGCAGCAGTCTTCAAAGCCAATCGGACACAAACAGTGTAATCATCACAAATTTGCAATATGTTCTTGCAAGATCAGCCTGCGAGAAGTTTCGAAGGCGCAAAGATTGGACTTAAATTTGATCCTAGTCCGGCTTTTCGATTTTTGGCTTGGGTTTCAAAATACTGTTCTCTGAGACCCTTGATTCTCCTTCTGTTGCGAACAGCGCTGTCATGCTCTTGCAGCTGCTGAGGTATGGCAGGGTCCGCAAGGGATGATGATGATGATGATGATGATGATGATGATGATGATGATGATGATGATGATCCATTATGAGTGTCCTCCCCATAGCTGTATTAGAAGCCTTGTGTTTTGATCAACCGGTGCCAGCAACACACCGAGATATCGATCTGCATTTTCCGCACGATGCGCTCCGCAGCGGCTCCGTGGGCTCCGTAGCACGGCCGAATTGCGCTCTTAGATCTCCTTCTTCTGCAGGGATGGCCTTGAGACATGGAACATCATGGAACCACCAGGGTTCAGCTCGACTTTCATGTGCCTCCCGTGTGGACGAAAACGGCTGACTGATACGTCACTTCCCCGAGTGAAGGCGAAGGGATGAGTCACCATGTCGTCCAGTTGGTGCTTAGCTAACCCCGTAAGGGATAACCAACCAACAATGGGTGATAATAGCTGGTTGATGGTTAATAATAAGGGATGATAACTAACAATAATAGGGGGTATATCAGCTAAATATGGCGAGCTGGGTCAAGCAGTTAACCAACCAATTTCATGGTGGTTATTACCCAGCCAACTATAGGGAAAACAGCCTGGTAAATGATGGGGACCCAGGGGGACTAAGGGTTTTGCCCCACAGCCATATGAGTCAATGAGTCAACCCTTTGGGTTTGTTCAACAGGTTCATATGGTTTCAGTCATGAAAAACATATAAAACATGAATCAACAAATATTGGGGAACATGAACATGTTGAAAACCACCAAACACATGTATCTGTAATGATGATTAACCATGTTGATTAACAATGATTACTCATGCTAGGGAAAAACAACAAGTTTTTTGATGATGACACTTGACACTCCAGCTTGATATTTGGGCAAGCACTTAAAACGGCTGTGAGTCAATGTCCCCTTGTACAGAATTTGTACTGACATCTGTTAACCACTATTGACCACTATTGACCACTAACAGCCGTAATATTTCGTATTGATCGCCCAGTTCTCCGGGGCGCAACGGTGGTACTGGGTGCTGTCTTCCTGAGATCTGGTGCATTGCTGGAGAAATGTTGGGTGGTTGATGAGGAGTTGATGATGGTCAGTATTAACCAATTATATAACGACTGAGTCAACCGGTATAGGTCACTAGGAGTTAATGAGGAGTTGCAACTAGTCAAGGATCCTGGCGAATGAAGGTGGTTTTATGACTAATTGTTGTGGTTCATGATGCTTGATATGACTAGGTACCTCATGATGGTTAATGTAATTGGTCCATGCTGAATTATGGTTCAGCAAAAGCTGCTCAATGGTTGATGCTGGTTGATATAACCGCCTAATAATACTTGGTGGTATAGAACCATTAGTGACTTCATTAACCCTCATTGACTGTAATTAACCCTCATTCTATAACCCTCATGGTTAAGAACTTGATAATGGCTAGGCTTTTATTGTTCAAAACTTGTTCTTTTTCATGTTTTATAGTTTGTTTAATCATTGATAACTTAATAATGGCTAATACCAACTGCAAGGTGCGCCCCCCTAGTTATGACTTGGCTCATAAGCGGTTTAGGCATAGTGATATCTACCATAACTAGTACTTACCTTAGTTATAAGCCAGCTTAGCCATCTTGGGGGCCACGTTGTACCAAGCATAACATGCTCCCATGCGCGATCCCTGGACTCCCGGCGGCAGGGACTGCTTCAGCTTCTCAGCCTGCCACAGATGTTTTTGTCCGATGACATGGACATGGCGGCTGGTTTGCGGTGCTTCATGAGGAATGTCTACCCAGGATGAAGCAAAACCCCTGGTTGATTAATAGGGGGTATCCCCTCAAAACCTGGGTTTTCCATGGGACCCCCCGATTAATCAACCAGGGGTTTATTAATCTTGGGTTACCATTAATAGTGACACAGTGACTAGTTCATGATTCTTCATAAGTTGCGATGGCTACAGTAGCGAATTAGTATGTATAATAAGCACAAATAATTAATGTGAATGCATATGCGATGCATATTGATATGCCGTGCTTCTGGTGTTTCATTTCAGCCATATTGCTATGTTTCATAATCATCAAATGAACACATTATCAACCATCAAATTGACCAATATGCAATGCACATATCTTCACATTGTTACTGTATATCCCCTACTATTGTTACTTATTATACCCTATTGTTAACCATTAACCAGCTATTATTAACCACTGTTGGATGGTTAACTGCTTGACCAAGCGCTCACCATATCTCCACACATTCTGAACTTCCCACTGCTCATCCTGCTCAGCTCTTAGCTTGAGCTCCCAGGCGCCTTGGTCTTGTCAGTCATGATCAAAGTGTAAAGGTACCTGCTGCACCTGACACGAAACACGGAACCACCAGAACCGCTTTGGAGGGGCCCCGGCTGCTGATCACTGAAGTAAGTTCGTACATAGGTAGGTAGATTTATACATATATTCGTGTATATATATATATGTATTTTTAAATATATACATATATATATATATATACATATATATATATATATGTATATATATATGTATATATATATATATATGTATATATATATGTATATATATATATGTATATACATGAACATATATAGATATATAGATGTAAATATACATATATATATATACATATGTATGTGTGCCAGTATATATATATATATATGTGTATACATGAACATATATAGATATATAGATATAAATATACATATATATATACATATGTATGTGTGCCAAAAATACGTATATATATATATATATGTATATATATATATACAATTATATGCAACTACATACCTATATGTCAATAATACACAGATGTATGTACTTTTGTAGGCGCAAATCAGGCATCCACCGATTAATAGACACAGTTCAGTCTCCTGTCAGTGAACTCTTGATGTTCCTCCGAAGAAAACAACTGAATCCAAAGTGTAAATACTCAACAGTTGAACTGATGATCAGTGCACGTCAGACTTAACACCATTGTCATTGTCACAGCTGTTTATATCCGAGAGTTCTGGCATCTAGACCTTGCGTGTAGCCACAGCGCCGGCCTCCAAGCCTTGTTGGGAAGAGTGATCAATAGGTTTTTCTCAAAAATGAACCATGATAATCCATGATAATCCCCTACAATCTATTAGGGTCTTGGCATCACTGGGGTCATGTAGGTTCATAGGAGACTGGATATCTATTGTCGTAATCAACTGAGCGGTCACTTCCAACAATGCTTTGGTACCTTCCACAGAAATCTGCAGGGAGAAGTGGATGAGTGGCTCCACATGGCTATGGGTCAAAACTCTGTACCACCAGTTCCCATCATTAACAATTGCTTTCCCTAGTTCCCATCATTAACAATTGCTTTCCCTAGTTCCCATCATTAACCATTGTTTTCCTTATAAAATAGTTGCTTAATATTCATGGTTAACTGCTTGACCCATAGCCAGCTGTCCGGGAGTGCTGCTCCCACCTGATCTTGAACTTGGTCTGAGTTCCGTTCTTCTTGATCTTCACCTCAGCCGTGCCTTCCCTGCTGTTGCTGGTGCTGGTGCAACGGGGCTGGGAATCCGGGCTGAAGCCTTGCAGTTGGGGCTCCGGCAGGTAACGATAGGCTTGAGAAATGTTCGACTGTCAAGCCAAATAAACCCTTTACTGTGCCAAAAACGGGTATGGTGAAGAACTGCTAGTGTACTTGACTAGTTCGTTTATTTGGTTGGGTTTCTGGCGCGTGGTTCTGCTAGTTTGGTTGAAGGGTTGGTGAGTTAGTTGGTTGGTCAGCCAGTCATCTTTTTCAAAATAAGTCACTCACTTAGATAGTGCAGGTCCCGGATTGTGTTTCTAGCCTACTGGATTGCTGGGGAACTCGTCATCCTCGAAGGTGACATGGCATCCTTACCGTTCCATGGCCCCAGCAATCGCAGCTCACCTCCCACAGTAACCAGGGAGATCCCCTGCCATTGGCGGGGCAGCCCACGCGCGGGCTCGCGCA